>JAOTAX010115556.1:0-24812 GCA_025629825.1 Erythroxylum guanchezii | reverse complement strand
CCCTGCAACAACTTCGTTACTATCTCCACATTTGTAGTAAGCATGCTTGTTTCTGCCAAAGAATCAGATTTTGTTTCTGTTGCTATGGCCTTTGCAGTTTCCAATTCGTCATTACTAATGGTCAGCTTGTTAAAAATTTGGCTCTTCCCTAATGGAGTATCACTACATGGGTTTTCAATTCTCCTATTGGCATCCACAACGCATACTGTAGATGCCTCTGCAATAACATCTGCAGGTTGAGCAGTAGTCATAATGGTATTCTATTTTAGAAGATTATGTGTTGGTATCTTGGTAGTACTCTCCAATTGAAAGATCTTCCCAGTCAGTTGCCATTGTTTGTTGACGTTTGGTTTTCAAGGGTAAGACAGTTGTATAGTCTTCATAACCATTTCACCTATCTCCCACACTCATCACTGAAAGATTATTCGGAAGGATCGTCAACTTAGGTATCTCAATACGCACTTTTGCATAGCCAAACAAAACAACAAACAAAAACACCAAAACATAACATACCCCTCTCCATATGTAGTGTTTGAGAATCTAAGTTTAGAGGTTTACCTAAGGAGTTCGCCACATAGCTCATGGAGCGTCCATAGTTCCATAGACAGGTTGTGAAAGTGGACCCATAGTGAAAATTTGTCTATCAAACCTCTGTTCATGTCTTTGCCCAGACTCTATTGTCGTAAGAATAAAGGCTAATCTCCAATGTGCCATGGGCCTTGTTCAGTGATTTCTTGCACATCACAATCCTTGCCAAATTTGAAGAGAAAGGACTCATCCTAACGTAGCAGGACCTTCTCCAGTCCTTTGGAACTCCACCTAGCTTGAGCCCAAGCATTCACCACTGGGAATGCTGACCTCTTACTCTAAAAAAAACCAATGAAAGCCGAGGACCATACCTGAATGCCTGCTTCAAGAATTTCCTTTAGGGGGCATATTATGTTGTCCTTTAATACCTCTTTGAAATGTGTCAGAGCAACTTTGGGTAATTGGGGTATCAGTTTTCACTTCTAGGCTCCACGTAGTTTCGCATTCGTTGTCACCACCTTGGGGTCTTAGGTGTCTACATTAGAGTGTTTGTGCGCTTTTGAGAAGTTTGGATTGAGGTTTGCTTTGGATAGTATCGGGAAGGCTTCCTTTAGGTCCGACGGCTCTCCGACTTCCATCCTAACGCCTTTTAGCCCTATTAATGTTTGACCGGCAGGAGGAGCAAACCCAGGAATGTCAACACCAGCAATTCTAGAGACATCAACACCAAACTCCTCCATCGCTTGAGGAGGTAGCCCACCATCTTCAGTAGAAACCATGGACGCTGTTATGGAGGTCCCATAGGTCTTAGCGCCACTTGCTTCTCTCTCTGAAGTTGGGTCTTCATTGGTTTGGGTCGTTGACGGCAGATCTGGATCTGGATTGAAAGAGACACCTCCCTCCTTGCGTCGCTGCTCTCGCGTTAGTTCTGTCCCTTAGATCTGGAACCTCGCCTCACACTCGCAGTCCCTCCTTACGCTGCTACTCTCGCGTTAGTTATGTCCCTCAGACCTAAAACCTTGCCTCAGATCCACAGTCACTATTGGTCTAATTTTGATATTTTGACACATTATACATTGTAATTTATCAATTTAATATAGATCACTTTGTCCAACAACATCTAGTTTATCACTAAGTTCAAAGATCCTCAGTAAAGTGCTATATTAGTAAATGAAATGTCTAAAGATGTTCCACAAGAAAAGGGGAAAGTCACAAATTGTACAGTAAACTTACCTTGCTATAACTCAAATGCACCTACTGATATTATTAAGTCTTAGAGTTCTTACTATAAGTTTTTTTTTCCTTTTATGGGTGTAGAAACTCACAATAGGTCCTCTGTGTAATACAGTGTTACTGATATTGTTCTGTACCAGTCGTATGGATACTATATCAACCAAAAAATGGAACGATATTGATCTCTTTGATACTGGCCTTCGGTATCGACCCGTACCACTAACTTTGGCCTGTATTGGCTGATATTTAAAATACCGGTCTATATCGTAAAAGTTGATAAATATAGGGACCAAAATGCCAAAAAAAAAGAATTTTAATAAAAAATCCCCCACGTAGTCGCATGCTTGCACCTCTCTTTTCTCGCTCCTCTCATTTTCTATCTCTCTCTCTGTCACTCACCGTTGTTCTTCTCGCTCCTCGCCCTCATTGTCACCGTTAACGCCTCTTCACCACGCCTCCCCACCTGAGCCTCCTCCCTCTGCCTGTGTTCTGTTTCTCCAGTCTCCACCTGAGCCTCTTCCCTCCATAACTTCACTTGCTGCTCACCGCCTCTCCAACTCTCCCTCCTTTCCATCGGTTGCTCACCGCCTCTCCCTCCTCTCCTCCACTTGTCCACGCGATCACATGTCCCCGATCCACCACCATTGCTGATTTGAAACCAGATTTTTCAGATCTGGCTTTTCACCCAATTTAGGCCACCGAAGTTGACATTGTGATTTTTTAGGTATGTTTTTATAACATCTCATTTTCATACTAAGGGTTAGAACCTTAGATTTCTGTAAATGAGATATTATAGAAATACACTTCATGCTCATGCATAATATAGCATACACGCAAGTGAATTTGAATTTTTGCACATTTACAATAACTGTACATGTACTTATTTGACATTTTCCAGGTATAAATAACAGTTTTAATGCGATTATAATGTGAATTATACATTATGTGTCTTAAAAGTTAAGTTGGAATGTATAAGTAGTGAATTAGAAATTTTGGTGAAATATGAAAATTTTTCGAAATTTAAGAGAATTTTTGGACTAGGAAAAATGCCAAGTGACAGAACAATTGATAAATGGTAGTAGAAATAAGAGTCTCATGGTAGTGGAAATTTTTATAAGTGATATTAAGAATTAATGATAAGTGTCATTGAAGACTGGGAGACAATTGGTGTAGAAATGGGGAAACAAATGGATTAGTAGCTTAAAAGACCAAGTGAAGACCATAAGGTGGTGACATGTGGCAAGTGACAAGTGTTACTTGCCTTGCCACACACCTCACTTTCGTATGGCCTAAATGAAAGACTACCATTTGGTCTTTCATTTTATTTCTTTGGCCAAATGTTCTCATCTTTTAATTCTTCTCTTCTCTTAACTCACGACACTCACCAACCCTCATGAATTTTGATTTTTACGCCAACTCCATTTCTTTCCTCAAGATCCATGTTATCTCTTCATCTTGTCACAAGAAAAACCTAATCTCTCCTTCATTAATGAAGATAATCTTGAGATGTTTGGGAGTTAGGGTTACGTGACCTTCAACTTTGGAGCCAAAACAAATAAGTGTATTATTATTAATCTTCATGGTTTTGCTAAATGAAGCATATATGACGATAGTTTAGTGTTTAATGATCATGATAGAGGAGTTGAGATGTGTGTAACATTGATGTTGCAATAAAAAGATGTATGTTATGTTTTAATGTATAAATGGTATTTATGAGCTGTTTTAAGGATGAAGTTTAGTGATAAAATGGTAATGGTGTTTAAAGTGTGCTGGAAAAATGTTAGCTGTAACATTTTCCACTGGTTATGTATCTGAAATTTAGCCATAACTTGTTCTGTAGATATCCAAATTAGATTATTTTTAATTTGAATTAAATTAGAGACATAAGGCTACATTTTTCATGAAGACATTAAATTCAAATTCTGCCTTTGAGAGTTTCAAATTTTCACTAGAAGTTGAGTACTGGGTGCAGAAAGTTGATGATAAATGTATATATGTGTATATGTTCTGTTTTTGATATTATGAACAAACATAGAGTATGATTTGTTTGTGATTTAAATTGAACTGAAATGGAAGTAGTAATGAAAGGGAAATATTGAGGAAATAAGCTAGAAGAGATAGACTAAGCAAAAGAGATGAAATAAGATGAAAATGATGATGAAGAGTGCTAGAAAATGTACAAATGTAGTGTTTTCATTGAACATGAATCTGTATTTTAGTCATATCTTGATCTGTAGACATCCAAATGGGATGATTTTAAGTTTACATTAACCTAGAGACATATGGCTATATTGTTTATGAAGGAATATATTTTTAATTCTGTCTCTAAGAATTTCAAAATTTGGACTGAAATCGAGTTTTACGTACTGTTGCGATTTGGGAATAGTTTGTAGTATTTTGAGTATAACTTGTAGAACATTGAACAAAATTACATTAAATTAGTGTCATTAGAAATCTAAGATATTAAAAAACAATTGTTTAGAAGAATGTTTTGCCTAAATCCTTTATTTTTCTTGTCAAAATGACCGTGTAAAAGTGACCCAAAAGTATGTTTTGGGAAGAAGTTGGAATAAAAGGTAGTGCACGATCGTGCACAGGCACAATCATGACTCTAAGGCCCTGTTTGGTTGAGAGGCTAGGGATGGAATGTAACACACTTTCATCGTTTGTTTGAAGATTTCATAATGGAATGGAATAGAATGGGATGGAAGAGGAGGGTTTTATGTTATGTTCCATTCCATCCTAAACAGTGAAAATAAGAAATCTCCGATTCGAAGGGTTTAGGATAGAACGTAAACTAATAAATACGTACTACCTAATATACTTTCAATAATTCTTCTTAATACCAACTATGAATAAATCATAATATTAATATATTAAATAGAATATAATAATATTTAATATAATAACTTTTATTAAATAATTAATAATAATATTTTATATTAATAATAATATATATAATAATAATAACAAAATAAAATTTTGTATTTATTTATTTTATTTATATAGAAATATATGAAAACAATTAAATAATAATTTTTTATTTTTCATTAATAAAAAATATATTAAAAAATTATTCTTGTTTGTATATATTTCTATATAAATAAAAATAAATAAAGTTTTTATTAAAGAAAAATAGAAAATATATTTAAAAATTATTCTTTAATTGTTTGTATATATTTTTATATAAATAAAAATAAAAATTAATTATTTTTATATATAAATCACATAGAATAAAATAAATAAATAAATAAATAATATTTTTATATAATTAATCATAAATTGTATATAATTAATAATAAAATTTTATTAATGAAAATAGAAAATATATATAAAAAATATTTTTTAATTGTTTGTAAATATTTTTATATAAATAAATTCTTTTTAAATATAAATCACATAAAATAAAATAAAATATATTAAATAATTAATACTAATATTTTTATATAATTAATAATAAAATAATAAACTTCCTGCAACAATTATTTTAATATAAGGGGTATAAAAGTCATTTATTATTCATTCCATTCTATTTCGTCCATCTTCCAAACAATATTTCACTACATTACATTATGAACCCTTCCATCCGTTCTAAAGAACTTTTTACTATATTACATTCTATTACATTATAAACTGTTCCGTTCCGTTCCGTTCCATTCCATTATAAAATGTTCTGTTCTATTCTATTCCATTCCATTAATTAACATCCAACCAAATAGGGCCCAAGGGGTCATGAAGGGATTGCATGATCGTGCAGAGGGTCAATTGGAAGTGCACGATCGTGCATAGTGAAGGTATATTGCTATTGGACTGCTTTGAACACCCTTCATTTTTTTGATCATAACTTCTTCTCTGGACCTCCGATTGACTTGAAATTTGGACCGCGAACTCCTCACACATTGCTCTTCCTCTCAACCAAATTTCATTGTCATCTGGGTTCATTAAGAATGGATTGCTTTTTTACCAAATATTCAGGTCTGGAATTTTGGAGATGTTATAAGAATGAATGAGAGTTTATATATTGTATGAACATATAATGTTAGAATAACATTGGTAAATGATCGATTGATGATGTTATAACTTAGTGAAGGAATTATTGATATCAAAGTACCAAAGGCATGAGTATAAAGGGAATGAAGTTGTTCATATGATAGTAGTTGTGATTCAAAAGAGAAGAACTATATGTATTAAGTAAAGGTGAAAGAGAATTTGATTTATGAGAGCACATAATGCTATAAAAGAATTGACGAGTAATTGAACTATGGCATTAGTGTAACCAAGTGTTCTTGGGTTGTAAATATAAGAATAAGATAGACATATACAAATGATAAGATTTGATGATTAAGAGAAGTGATTAAGGAAGCATACTCGGAATAGTCAAATTGAGCATGCATTATACATGACACATATATATGTGTGTACAATTGAATGTTTATGTAATTGTGCAATTATTAATGTGTGTGTAATGTGTGTATTGCATAATGTTAATGTGTAGGATAAATGTCCGCATCCAGACGTTTCTAGATTATGGAAGCTAATGCTAATCTGGAATGTACTGTGAGTCGACCCAGATGGTCTCATTTCATTGTTTGTTATGTTTTAAATTTATGCATTGAACTACTACTGATATGATTGATGTGAATGTGACTGTATTGATTCTGGACATTGAATGTCCGAGGCTTTTGATGCATGAATATCATATTGGAAGTGCTCATTGATTGTGTATTGGACTGAATAAGTGATTCTCAACTTAAGTGTTCAATGCCAGACCAAGGTTCGATGATCTGTGTAAAGTGACTGATTGAACTTATATGATAGATGCATTCCATAATATGAGTGCATGAAAGATAAAGGCAGTTGTGACTAGAGTTGCCAGTAAAAAGAGCTTAAAGCTCATAATCTAATAAGAGCCTCTAGTTTAGTTGCTATTGTACCCAATATCCACTAAGAGATATGGGACATTATCTGATACAGCCCGGTATCCACAAGGAATATGGGCCAGTAAAAAGGCACTTGGTCACAACAATAACAATTGGAAGTGAGTCTTATGAGCATTGCATATAAAATTGACATATATGTTTTGAATGACTAAAATGAATTGTATGACGGTATGATTATTCTAAATGTGATATATGAGATTAAACAATGAGTGTAGTAACACTCATGAATGCAAATGTTTATCAATAAAATGGGCCCGATTTGTTTATTGATTTTTCGCATATGCATGTGATTTATGAAAATTTTGTAATGAGTTTGACTGAATGACTGTTCTAGCATGCCACCCTTGCAGGGTACATACTCGAACATTACTCAGGATGTCAGGTACGTATCTTGCGAGAGTGGGGTGCCATAGTTTTCAATTGATTTTGTTTGCATTTGAATTCCATTTGTAATTGTGTATTGGTTGGAATTGAATTGTGAATTAGATTTGTGATTTATGAATGGTTGGATTGGAATTGAATGATATTTATCTGGTTTTGGTTTAATTGAATTGAATGCACAGTTTTGGTTTATCTGATTTGGTGATATTTAATAGTGAGAATATTCGAAGCAATACATTAAGAAATTTTCTCATCTATTTGGATTTGGAGTTTCATGATACTATAATTGATTAGTTAAGCTAATTTTTAGAGTTTAAGAAATTAAGCTAATTAACTTACAATAGTTATACTCGATTGATAATAATTATATTATCCATGTTTTTTAGTTCAAGTGATAAACTACATGTATGCCTAAAATTCATCACTCCAAATGGCAATATAACCGTGATGATTACTTTGTTAATAGTTTAATTTATAGGACAAAGTTGCATAAAGCATACAGTACAATACAGAAAATGATTATTTTGCAATTTTAAAAAAATTAAGGGCTATTTCATAAATTTAAAAAATTACTCAAAACGGTACACGATATTGATCGATACTGGAATGGTATTCATAACATTGGTGTAACACGTAATAGAAGCCTTAGTTATGTATCCCGGATCGAACGTGAAAGGGAAATAACGAAGAAATGTGAAAAGTACCTGATTTTGGTTCCATAACTTTAAACAAGCTTTTCGAGGCTGAAATGAGTATGAATCCATCGAGACCTTCATAAGAGTTGCTCATTACAGTGTGATAAAGCCTTTAGGTAGCTTTCTGTGTACGTGAACCTCTGAATAAGTTAGAGTATCCGTATGTTCACTATTTGCTACAGTAGCTACAAGGGACCTTAACCTTCTATATATAGCATCTACATCGGGTCTCCCTATCACAGGCTCAATATGGGTCCGATCCATATTGAGCGGGGATTCATTTTCCTCCTGGACTTTGGCCCATTAACCTAGATCCTTTATTTTATTATCTTTATTTAGATCAAATTTCGTAACTTAACCGATAAATTATTTAAAAACTGAAAATTACAATTAATTATTGTCCACCAAATGGGAAAATATCTAACATTCTCCTCCTTGAACAATAATTAATTGCATTATTGACTCAAGTTTAAAACTAGTTTGAAAATACAGTTAATCTACACTACTATGTTGGTACCAAGTTCAAAACAAAACATTTGATATAAAGATAATGAAAGTCCGTCATTCCGTCTCGCAAGGCTTTAAAATATCAAACATATGTGTCACGTATGACACAGGTCCAATATAATCACGTATATCTAATACCTCACTAACATAAATGAGAAAATGGAGTTTGGCAAACTAAAATAATACCAGTATGATCTGAAATGTATCATCTTTCTATTTGTAGGTCTCTATTTCTCTAAATTGTATGCTAAACTGCATAAGAGAAATCTTGTTTTCTCTCATCGAATGCTGAACGGTAATGGAGAAAACCTTCATGTCATGTCAAATCTATGGATATACATATTAAATTGTATATGTCTTAATGACATAGGCTTAAAGTCAATCTGTATATATGCCAAATGACCTTTGAAAATGTTTAAGATCGACATAAATCTTAAGACTTTTCTTAGATTATGATAATCTATAATAATACGTACGATTGAGGATAAACGATGATCATCTTTATTGATTAACCACCATATTATCGTAATACATCAAAATGTACAAACATATAAGGAGCAAACATAATAATCCCTAACTAATAGCATTTAAAGACTTCAATACACCCATACTATATACATGTCTTTCAATCACATGTGGGAGAAGTCTTTTATTTAAAGGATCAGTTAACATTTTCTCGTTAAATGCTCCACCTCAATGTCACCTTTTCTGTATCAACTCCTTTATAGTCAAGTATTTAACCTCCAAATGCTTAGACCTTGTGATATTCTTATTGTTATTACTAAACAACACAGCAACAAGATTATCACAATACAACCGAATGGTTCTAGCCACTAAATTACCCACAAATAAATCAAAAATCAAGTTCCTGAGTCAAATCGCCTGTGACGAAGCCTATAGCATGCAACAAACTCTATATGCATAATCGAGCAAGTCACCAGTGTCTATTTGACACTATTCCACAATATTGCACCATTTGTTAACATAAAAATGTAACCTGAAGTGAACTTTCTATCATCCAATCATATAGCAAAATTTGAATCTATCTACCTTACGAGGATTAGATTGTCAACCCTTCTGTATGTCAAAATATAATCCTTAGTTCCCTTTAAGTATCTCAACGCTCACTTAACTACATTCTAGTGGTCTACACCTAGGTTAGCGAGATATCAAACTAGTAGCTCAACAACAAATGCAATGTCCAGCCTAGTGCATCCTGCGCATACATCAGGCTACCAACCACACTAAAACAAGGAACATTCCTCATAGCCTCTCTCTTTACTTCATTCTTTAGACACTATGCCAAAGGGATAATCTCTCACCATAAGAGATTGAAGCTACAACAAGTTTACAGTCAACCATATTAAACCTTTATAGTACACACTCAACGTATTCACTCTGCGAGAGGCCTAAAGAGTGTTGAGATTTGTCCCGATAAATCTACCTACCTAGGACAAAAGATGCTTCATGTTAAAATGCTTGGCCAAAAGTTGCTTAATCTCATATAATAAGATTAGGTCATTTGATGTGAGCAAAATATCATCCACATACAATAATAGAAAGATAACTTTGCTCCTCCTGACTTTGAAGTACAAACATCCTTCAACTTTATTCTTTACGAATTCGAAAGAGGTCACAACCTCATCGAACTTAAGTGCAACTGTCTGGAAGCCTGTTTTATTGTATATCGATTTTCTCAATTTGTAAAAATTGTTAGTCTCTCCTTGATTTTGAAATCCTTCAAGTTGTATCATATAGACCTTTTTATAAAGGTTACCATCCAAGAAAGTGATCTTAATGTCTAGTTGATGTAACTCCATATCATAATGAGCTACTATTGTCAGAATCACTCCGAATGCATCCTTTGAGGATATGGGAGAGAAGGTAACATTAAAGTCTACCTTTTTCTCTTTGAGTGAACCCTTTGGCAACCAACCAAGTCTTAAACCACTCAAATTGAGCCTGAGTGTCCTTCTTGGTCTATAGCCTTTAGAGTGATCGGGATATCCAACTAAATAGCATCAAGTAGAATGAGCGTGAAATTTGCTCTCATAAGGATTATACAACCGTACCTTAGTAAGGCAGGCCCTTACACGAATATGTGCAAGGTTAGGTTTCCACCCTTTTCAGATAATCAGGTGGATTAGTCATGTTCTATATTGACTTCATCATGTTCTTTAGGGTGCAATTATGCCTTTTGGCCTCACCATTTTGCTTAGGATTACTTGACATATTGAATTGAGTTACTATTCCAACTGATTCCATATATTTGGCAAATGGACCTTTTCTTATCCTACAACACTACGTTTGCCATAATACTCTCCTCTATGGTCAGATTTGACAATCTTGATGGTTTTTTCCAATTGGTTCTCACCTCAGTTTTAAAGATCTCAAATTTTTAAAGAACTTCAAACTTTTCCTTAAGCAAGAACACATACCCGTAATGGGAATAATCATCAATAACCGTCATAAAATATCTAGCATTGCACAACGTAGCTATATAGGGTCCATTAATATCTGTATGTATAAAGTCTAATAAGCCAAATGTGTTGAGTTGACCTCTTTTCTTTATTTTGGGCAACTTACCTCTGCAATAGTCAACACATGTTTCTAGATCATCAAAATCTAGAGTTGGGAGACTGTTATCTTTAATCAATCTCTCAACCCTAGCTCTGGAAATATGACTCAACCTTTTATGCCATAATATGTATGACTTGTCCTTTATCAGGGCTCTATTTTTCATGACCTGTTTGGCAAGATATGAAGAAGCATACATCTTTTCCAAGATAAGACACTTTCTATATAAACTATATTAACAAGAAAGTTGTCCCAATATGTTTTGTCTTAAATGACAACTGTACAACAGAAGCATTAATTATAAAACTGTATCCTTCTTTGTCCAATTTTTTTTCAACTCCATTGCACTCAATACATCCTCTATACAGTTCTTCAATTTGAAACCAATTATGGTTTCAATGGTGACAATGATATCATTGACAGAAAAGGTGATTGCAAAATGACAATGCAAAAATTAGCACAAATGCAAGATAATAGCAATACTCAAAGCCATAGAATAATATATGTCTCAAGATTCTGATTACACATATTATGAAACACCTTTGGGCTGAATATATAATACATGCAATCAGACCTCCATACAAAAGCAATCATAGTACATACCATTAACTCTCATGACAATGCCAACTTTAAGCGAGTAGATCATATAAGCAACGTTTTTCCTCTATCTAATGCCTTTATGCACATCTCAAAATCCTATGTAAGGTCATCACCTTTGGGCAAAATAACCAAACATAAGACCAGAGACCTCCCCTAACATGTAAGCAGAATAATTCAAATACTGACTCGAAATGCCACTTTGGTGATTACATTCTCATTAGTACCTAAAAGGTCCACAAATATAAGGGATATATCTTTATCTTATCCGCACATTCTGTATGGCCATACAATATGTGACAATGTACTATCAATAAATGCAAAACCTGAATGTACAATCTAATTATCACATGCTCATACTGAAATGATCGTCAATGAAATTTATTTGAGACTTTATTGGAAAAAATCTCAATTTGAGTGACTATCATGCTATTCTAAATATTGAACATATGACCCGAGACACGAAAACCTCAAGTATCTCCCTTATGTGAAGTTTATAGCACGAAAATTCACTCAAAATGGACTTTAGAAAGCCTCATTTTCTTTTCTGGAGTTAAACTTTAATTTATTACTCATGTAATGAATCCAGACAAATTAAAAAAATCACTTTATAAATTCCTCGAACCTAGGAGCCGACCCAAAATACCTTGGACACCTTTATGAGAATTATGAAATTTTTGAGTTTCTTTTAATTTTTAGTGTTATGACGTTATCACATTGACGCAAGCCAAAGGTGGGTAGGGGTGTGGGCGTGCATGGCGTACACATGCCTGCCAGACACTTCAAGGACATAACAAGCGCGAGTGGTGCACATGCTAGCACCTTGATGGCAGGGGTCGTGCACGCGCTGCCACTCGCATCACACGCCCACTGACTATGGCGCGTGCATCACACATGTGACATGTATCCATTCCACCGTATTGCCATGTGTCGAGCATCTATATGGTGTGTGCGTTGCACGTGCCAAAAACACCACCACTTTGAGGTTATTGTTGACGGCACGCGCCACACACGTTCATCAACCCTTATCGCCGAGCATTGCGCTACCTGGTGTGTGATTACAAAGCCGGAAAGGTGGTACTATTCACCTGTCCAAAATGTGTGCCACACGCATTCGACGGTCTCTCGCCCTCACCAGAAAACAGATGATTTCTTGTGAGATTCAGGTTAGTTTTTCACGCTCTTAAGCTCGTTTTTCAATGTTGACCACATTTAGCATACATTCAAGCATCAATACACAAGAAAAATAAAAAAATGAAGTTTTATTCTCTGAAAACCCTTTTGGAGAAAAACCGAAAATCCTTCATTTTTAACCACCCTATCACGTAACTACTCTAACACCACATGTAACACATAACAGAAGCCTTAATTACGTATCTTGGATCGAATGTGAAAGGGAAATAACGAAGAAATACGAAAATTACCTAATTTCAGTTCCCTAACTTCAATCGAGTTTTTCGAGGCTGAAACAAGTGCGAATCCACGAGACCTTCACAAGAGGCCTTCCTGTAGCTTTCTGTATATGTGAACCTTTGAATGGATTCTGTATCCATACATTCACGATTTGCTACAACAGCTACAGGAGACCTTAACCTTCTATATATAGCATCCATATCGAGCCTTCCCATCACGGGCTCAATATGAGTCCGGTTCACACTGATCAGGATTAATTTTACTCCTGCACTTCAACCCATTAACCCATATTCTTTATTGGATCATTTTATTATCTTTATCTGAATCATATTACGTAATTTAACCATAAATTATTTGAAAACCAAAAATTAAAATTAATTGTTGTCCATTACATGGGCAAATACCTAACACTTTGATATTAAAGGACTCTTATATAAAGGTATTTAGAGCTGGAGCTTACTAAGAATTATAGAAAATTTGTGTGCTCGATTTAAATCCTCGGAATGGATTTTTCGATAGGAAGCACGGGTGTGTGGTAGAATTCCATCTCTTCTAAATTTTCCATGTTACGCCAAATCTTAAAAGCTAGAACCTAGGCTAAACCCTTCGGATAAAATTACACGATTATTCTCCTAGAATCTCTCCTTAAAAGATATGCCAAAACAAAATGCGCGTAGATCATAAAAGATAGTTTCAACTTTGGTACTTCAAAACCGTTACCAATAAAAGACAATAATTTCTATTTATAATCACACAAATTCCTCAATCTTTACTTTTTATGCCACGATCTAAACCGTAACCAAGATTGCCAAAAGTTGTTTCTTTCATAATAAAAAACTGTAGGTTGTGTTCTGCTGGCATTGATGATTTGTCAGATTAATGCATTTCGACGGTAGAATAGATCCTTATCACAATTAAAGAACTTGAATAGATATATTCTGTTTTCATTAGAAATAAATATGAAATATTTTGGAAACATTCAAGAAAACAAAGAATATAAGCTACTTACTTTACGAGAAATGAAACAACATTTTCCTTGATGCTCTTTTTGTGGTTTAGACTTTATAACATTTGCAAAATTCAAACAAGACAATATGCAGCCCCTCGATTAAAAATTATGAGAAATCGGCAATAAGGGAAGTAGCTAATAATGCTTTTTTAAACTTTAATCGGTATATATAGATAATTGTCCGGAACACAAAATTCATGTTAACTTATCAAAATATAAAAGTGGAAATATACCTAAATCCATTGATGTGAGTCGTTTAGTTGAAAATCAAGATTATGATCTTCTAAGTTGATATGTCAACTCTTGTTTTAGTGATTTTGGTTAGCGATAAGAATACAAAAGAGAACCTAACAGCCAGACATATAACTTGGGAACCATAACTATATATTGTAGAGATAAAACCTAAAACCTAATGGGTTTACCGTTTCTAATTCGACCATCATAAAATTATAAATTGTTACCTTTGTCCATACACATATAAAATGCCATAAACTCTATTAGATGCTTTAAGCCCAAAGTTTAATTAGATCACTTTAATTTGGCTCAACTTTAATGATATACGATATTCCCATAATAGGCATATAAGTCTATAAATTAATTAGAATTTATTCCAGCAGTCTCCCACTTGGGCTATATGTAAGTCTATAAATTAATTAGAATTTATTCCAGTAGTCTCCCACTTGGGCTATATGTATATGAAACCTTAATAACCATATATTATACCAAAATTCTTATACACCCAATTATGCTATCATCATAGAGGGATTTAGAATAATCTCATCCATCATATATACCAACAAGGGATCAAAACAATTTTTGTTACATTAAGTGTAACTAAACCCATCAACAGTCACATATACTGGTATAAATGAATGAAATTACACTACAAGAACGTCACAAAATGTCCAAAAGCGTTGCAAAATTTTAAAAGAACGTCACAAAAAATGTCACAAGAATTTCATATCTGTAGAAAATATATTATTTAATTGCATTAAACATATTTTGCATATTTCATAGGATCAATAGATATGATAAGAGAACAATTACATGGTAGGTATTCTTTTGGAAATTACAAGTTCTTATCATTTCTAATTCATACAATTTCTTATTCTCCAGTTAAGATGTCCATGTAATCCACCATGAATCTACTAAGGGTGCTGCAGTATATGC
Organism: Erythroxylum guanchezii; assembly: GCA_025629825.1. NCBI lineage: Eukaryota > Viridiplantae > Streptophyta > Magnoliopsida > Malpighiales > Erythroxylaceae > Erythroxylum > Erythroxylum guanchezii. Next base: position 9,762 of record JAOTAX010115556.1, on the reverse strand, counting down.
TGGTTTAAGATTTTCATTTACACTCTTTGTTGGTCTCTTTGGCCTCTTGGATCTCTGCAATGGTTGATCTGCACTTGGAAAAGGATGATCCAATTCATTGTTAATTGAAGTTGATTCATTCATCCTCTTTGAATTCCTTGACTTTGATTAATTAGTATGCTTGTCAGAAGTTTTTCTCTGAGAAAGAGCAAAACTTTGTAAGTAAAAACCAGAAGAGCCCAGATGTAGATGAATTGTGTTGGACCGTGAACTTTTCTTGGAAGCTAGAACTGTTAAATGAGAAATTGTTGGAAATTATTCATAGGTAAAGAAAAGGAAAATTCTTGAATTTGAAATGAAGTAGAAAAGATGGTTTAGATATAAGATGGGTTATATGTGAAATGTTGGAAGTTAAAAGTTGGAGAATGTAATTGAAACATGTTCATTAAGTATGCTTTGGTGTTTTAGCCTTAACTTTTGCTCTAGTTATCCAAATGAGATGATTCTTGATTTGGATTAAACTAGAAAAATAGGGTTACAAATTGTCTGATGAAACCGAGTTTTAATTCAGTCTTTAAGAATTTCAATTATGGGATGGAAGTTGAGCACAGAATATTGTTTCAGCATAAGAACAGTTCAGAAATGTTTTGGGTATAACTTTCAGATTTACCAAACCAAATTGAATGATTTTGGTGTTATTAGAAATTTAAGACAATGAGTAACATTTTTCTAGAAGAAAGTGCTATCAAATTCCTTCAATTACATGATTAAATAAAAAAAGGTCTTGATTTTTAGAAGGAGTTAGTATGATTTAAATAAAATTTGAGGTGTTGATAGATTAATTACTTTATTTTGTGGAGTTAATTAGCATGTTAATGTGAGTAAGATTATATGACATAGGTTAATTGAATTATAGTGTTAAGGTGGTAAGATTGCATGAGGGGCAAAATTGGCAAGTCACTTAAGCATTTAAGTTACAAGGCATATAAGGAAGGGTAGAAGGGTCTTTGTACAATCATTGATGGAAAAATTGAAATAAGAAGTGTGGTCTTGCTTTTAAGGAAGAAGCAAGAATGAAATTGAGAAGAGAAGAAATGAAAATTAAGAGAGAAAGCAAGGAGAGGGTTTGGTTTTGAGAGAAAGGAAGAGCGAAAAGCTAGGGTTTCATCATTTCTTGGTTTTCAAGAGGGTTTTTCAAGTTGTTCGAGAAGGGAAAAAGGAAGAGGAGGATTAAAGCTCTCATTCAAGCCAAGAAACTCTTCATTTGGTGAAGATTCAAGGTAAGTTTGTGTTAAATCTTTTAGATTTTTGAAAGGATTTTGGTTCATATAGCTTAAGAAATGTATGGGTTTAAGAATTCTAAGATCAATTTTAGTGAATATGTCTTATGGGTTCTCCAATTGGAATTCCTATTGAATGGGGGATTTTGCCTTTGGTGAAGGAAATCAAGAGAGGCAAGGGAAGCAAGGGAAGAGACATTTTTGAGCAAAGTTTCAAGCAAGGAAATCAAAGTGGGTTTCATGTTTATAATTGAGTAATAAGCCATTGATGTTTTTGTCCAAATCAAGAAAGTAAAATGATTTCAATTATTTCATAAATGTTGCTTTTATTGCTTTTGAATGATTTGTGAAATTGCTACATGTTTGGTGTATGAAATTTTGATGATGAATTGTGACATTGCTAAATGAAAGGGGTTTTTGAAAAATTGCATGTTTATGAAAAACAAGTTTTCAAAATGTTACTATTTGGGCAATCTGTTTTCAAGTCATGAATTATATGTTATGTGGGTTTGTGGTGGTTTGTTCTGTCTGTCAAGTGCACTTGTCTAAAGGCTTCTGCCGCCTGCCCATTAGTGACATGGAGCTCCTTTATAGACTCCTTTACGACTACACAAAACCACTATGTGGGATTGTGTTAGCTTGTTCTGTTCACGACTACATAGGACCATTATATGGAAATGTGTTAGTACGTTCTGTTACGGACTACCCAAACCATTTCTGATGTGCTTATGTGTTTATGATTGTGACAAGTTTGATGAATGCATGATTTATGATGTTTATGAATTTCTTAATAAGTTGTGAATTTGGGAAATATTTGTTACATGGATTTTACAATGTGAAATTTTACAATCGAAATAAATATTTCAATGGTTTTTGCTTGTTTCTTGGTTATAAGCTTGTTACCCACTAGCTTTCAAATTCACCCCCACTCTCCTTCCCCCTATTCAGGTGATGAGCGAGCAAGAGACTGAGTGAAAGAAAGTCAAGACATCACTCTGAATTTGCATGTTTTGTTTTGTTTTGGAGTAGTTTAAGTAAAACAAGGCTTCAGATGTATTCCGAGAATTATTGTGTTTTGCATCTTTTGTATATTGGATTTTGATATTGATGATGTAATGTGGCTTGGAAATGCCATTAAAGTTTTGTAAACTCTTGTTTCATGTTGTAAATGAAATGTAAATTTGTGTATGGATGATTGTCAAAATGAAATATGAATTTGTGTATGGATGATTGTCAAATTGAAATGTGAATTTGGGTATGGATGAGGTGGAGTTGAAATATGAATTAATTAAGGATGAGGTTAAGTTGGAATTAGGTACACTTAGAGAATTTATCAATTTGAGATGATAAATTTTGAAAACGAATTATTGTTTCATATAAGTGAGATGTATTATGGAAATGAAAGATAGTAATTGTGCTTTGACTTTAGAGGAAAAACTGGATTAATCTAGGCCGAATTAGACAAAATGTTCTTTATGAAAGTTGTAACTTGTCCTCTTAGCTTTCCAACAATATAAAGTACCTAATTTTTGAATCCCGTAGTGAAAAGATATGATCGTTACAAGATGTGATACTGCATGGAATGTATGCATAGAACAGCTATGGTAAATGATGGGAATGTGTGGTTTTGATGAATCAAATGAGATGAGATTTGAGAGTTTTATGAGATTAATTTGGTGTTTGAATTGATATGAAGTGATTTTGCACTAGAAGAGTTGATTTTGGGAAGATTATAATTGAACATGATGTTAGATTAGATGTAGGAAGCATTGGAGTGGCTTTGGAGGGGTTTGGGGAACCCCTATGTCTGCTAGACGGACTTTAGCTATGTTAAACGGACCTTCTCGGGTCAAAAATGACCCCTAGCATCACCCATGTTCGTTTAACAGACATAAAGATTATGAATGAACATGATGCTAGATTGGATGCAAGAAGCATTGGAAAGGCTTTTGAGGGGTTTGGGAAACCCCTATATCCGTTAGACAAATTTTAGGTCTGTTAAACGGACCTTCTCGGGTCAAAAATGACCCCCAGCATTGCCCATGTCTGTTTAACGGACTTTATTGATGTTCGTTAAACGGACCTTCTCGGGTGAAAAAGAGCCCCTGGGCCCGACAATGTTCGTTAAACGAACATTCACGGGACAGTTACAGTAAATCACGATGTTATTTTAGAAGCAGAATCTCGCTTTGTAGTCTTTATGAAAGTTGTAGATCTAGAAGTTTTCTATCGAACAATCCAAGAACGAACTCAATCCGACATTTTCATTGAAAGTTATGGTAATTGCGCCAAGTTAGGTACAATATGATTGAGGGTATAAATATGCTTGATTCGTTTGGGCATAACTTCCTCATCTGACCTCCAAATGAAGTGATTCTTAAACCAATAGATTCGTAACATATGTTTCTATCTCTCCATAAAAATTGGTATCTTTTGGAGTTGATTTGAAAAATTTTGATGGAGAGAAAGTGAGGGGTCAGTTGGGAGAGCATGATTGGGGTATGAACACACTTTGGCTTTTTAAGCATATGTTGATCTATAGAGCTCCGATTAAGATGGTTCCTAGTTCAAAACAAAATAGAGACTTAGAGTTACAATTTCTTTGAAGAAGTCAAATTGAAATTTTGGTTTGAAGTTTCCCAAAATCTATTCTGAATTAGGAGAAATAAGTTTGATTATGGTGATTAATTTGTATAGGCACGCATTGAACAAACTGTGAGGAAATTTTTGGGATGTTATGAGAATGAAAATGAACTAATGATGGCTAATGAGGGTTCAGTGCAATAACCCTTCAAGGTAATATGCACGCTCACGTCTTAGATTGTTTCGGAGAGTTGGATTCCAAAATCAAGCGGGACCCCAACAGTTATGGTATCAGTGCAAGAGTTGGGTTCCGGAAACAAACGGGATCCAACAAATTGTGACCTGTTATATGAAATAATGGTACAATGGCTTTGTCATATCATGGTGAACCTGAAAGGAAAACAACTTCAATGTTGGAAACCACTTGGATACATCCAAAGAATATGAAGGCTTCAGTCATCAGAGTTTGGCCACTTTCCAATTCATTGTCCTACAATATACTCATTATTGCCTAGCTACATTGCACATGATAGTTAAATCAATACCTTTGGCTTTGGCAAATTGTTCTCATTTTGTAGGAGGTTTAGGCTTTGGAAGCTGAAACCAAAAGATAAGAAGATAAATGGATTTTCAAGCTAAAATATTCAGAAAAACACTTTTTCTTCTAGCATCATATTTATCTAATTCAAAGAAATGGAGGATAGAAATAAAATAGATGTGATGCACAAATTATCCTTCCTAGAAGAGGCATGCAATTAACACCATCCACTCCTCCCGTCACTCTACAGAAAAAGCTCAAAATTTAGCAAAAGAAGACCATGGATCTCAGGGGAAAAGTGTATATCACCTGTTGATTCACCATAACAAATCCTTAAAATTCTCCAACAACGTATATTACACACTGAACAATATGATATTCAATAGAGCTAATTTAAATCCAAAATCAAAGTGATTCGTTGGAACTTGAGATTCCTATTCACATCATCAAAATCTGAATAACTAGACCAATAAATCTGAGTGTTTTTAGGTATGCGTTATGTGTAGAAAGAAAAAAATAACAAGGAAGAGATTGGACAGCAAACCACAGATATTAATGGGAGCTTCTAATTGAAGAACAATAGGCTGAGAGAGGAAGAGATGTTTGGCGGTGGCACAAAGCTGACGAATTTCATTTTCAGATAGCTGAATATGTTTCCCTCTGTTATTGCTTCCTTCCAGTAGCCTCCGTATCAGCCCTTCCAATCCTTCCATTCCTCACCCAATTCACTTTCTTTATGATAATAGATTTATTAAGCTTTTGCTACTGATTTATTTTTCACCATCATAAAAATAATAGAAAGGAAGAACAGAGAAATAAGTAAACAAAATTAGATTACCGTAAAACCTAATTCGTTCTCCAAGCTTTGGAGGAGAAACAAAAAATGAGATAAAACATGTAATTCCAAAAGAAAGCGCACAAAGTAAGGAGATTTGTATTATACATATGTATGGTCATGTTAAGTCTAAGGTCGCAAATTGCTATGAAGAGGTTTTCTAGCAAAACAAACCTCCTAATTACATGGCTGCTCCACCAATTTAGCTTTTTCCCATTTTATAGCTGCTCCACCAAAACAAACCCTTGATCTCATCATCAGGGTTGGGGAAGTAAACACGTACGCCGGCCAATGGGGTTCTGGGTGGAAGATCTGGGGTGGCTTCGGGTGCCGCAACAGCAGCAACATTTTTCGATGACTGACAGTGAGAATTGAAGAAAATGGAGTGGAGCAAGAGACGATTTGCAGGGATTCTGGACACCTTTGATGCCAATAACCCTAACCCCATTTTCTATACTCTCAGATTTTGATATTTCTATTTGCTACTCTCATGAGTAATTAAATACTGATTTGATAACTTTATTCAACCTTTTGTGACGTTTTCTCTAGTAAAACGTCGCGGTTTCTATTTTATGATGTTTTCTTGCTAAAACGTCACAAAACGTACGACAAATTCGCGACGTTTTTATAAAACGTCGGGAAAAAGGGATCTTTTCGTGACGTTTTTAAAAACATCATGAAAACTCTAAACAATTTGCAACGTTTTTTTTAAAAACGTCGCGAATTCTATTGATTTGTTGCAGTGTTAGGAATGAAAGTGTAGCATGTAAATTTCATGTGATATGATCTTAATATGACTATTTTCATCTGGCCCTTCTTTAGAATTTAATCTTTAGACTTTATTCCTTACAAGAACAAATAGAAAAAATACATTAATAGTGAAAATGAATTGTAGACTTTATTAGTGCAATGCTAACTATAACATAACCACATAATGTGTATTATTACAAAAAATATTAAGGGTACAATACGTAACTAAACTATAACATCCTTAAAAGGTTTTAAACTCATATGAGGATTATGCTCATAAAACACCTTGGGCGATAATCTCTTAATAAGTAGATTCGTAACCATAAAGTTTGCCCCTACATGTTCAATAAACATCTAACCACTCTTAACTTTCCCTTAACCACTAGGAATCTGATGTCTAGATGTTTAGACTCTATCGAGCACCTAATACTATTGGAATACAAAACTGCTAAATTATTGTCCTAAAATATCTTAAGTGGCATGTTAATTCCATTTATAATTTGTGACCTTGTGAAAAAATTTCGCAGCCATATCCCATGATTAGATGCTTCATAACATGCTATGAACTTCGCTACCATGGTAGCCAATAGATAATTATAGCTTGAAGTAGATTTCCTACTAGGTTGGCATCTAGAAAAATTGGAATCAAAATACCCAATGATCTCAAGTTGATCTAATCTCCTGTATGTGAGCATGGTATTTAGTTTTTCGTAGATACCTCATGACTCTTTTGGCTACTACCCAATGATAGCATCCCAACAATTTATGCAAAATTTGAACACCTACATATATAAGCATACATAAGATTCCCTACTGCTAACACATAAGAAATCGTTTGTATCTCTTTAACCTCAAAATCATTCTTAGGGCATTGAATAAGAGTAAATTTGTTTCCCTTTAAATATAGAGGTGTCACCTGGTTTCCAAGTTTGCATGCCAAATTTCTTTAAAACCTTGTTTATATGCCTTTTGTGATAATCCAAAAATACCTGGTATGTGATGTTAATGTATTTGGATCCTTATATAAAAAAGGCGCCACCAAGATATTTAATCCTAAAATTTTGAGATAAAAATATCTTAGTTTCATATAATAAGCCTACATCATTACTAGTAGGCAATATATCATTGACATATAAAACTAGAAAAATATATTTGCTCTCACTGAACTTAAGGTATACACAATTATCTACCATATTGGTCTCAAAACAAAATGAGATGACAACCTGATGAAACTTATAATACCATTGGCGAGAACTCTACTTAAGTCAATAGATAGATTTCTTTAATTTGATGACAACCTGATGAAACTTATAATACCATTGACGAGAACTCTACTTAAGACAATAGATAGATTTCTTTAATTTGCAAACCATTTTCTTTGGATATCTTGACATAAATTTTTCTAGTTGGTAAGTCACCTTATTAATGTTGCCATTAAGAAATACAATTTTAACATCCATCTGATGAAACTTAAGATTAAAGTATGGCAATAATGCCATGATGATTCTAAAGAGTTTTTCAAAGAAATCAAAGATAAAGTCTCTTTCTAATCATTTTCTTTCTTCTGAGTAAAACTCTTAACAACTAGATATGTCTTATATCTTTTCACTTTACCCTTAGAGACCCTCTTGATCTTAAATATCCATTTGTAACTATTGGGTTTCGCACCTTCAAGTAATGGGACAAGATCCCAAAAAACATTGTCTTTCATGGACTTCATTTCTTCATTCATGGGATCTATCCACTTTTGAGAGCTAAAACTTTGTATGACTTGATGAAAATTAACTGAATCATCTTTCCCCGTCCCAATGTCATACTCATGTTCTTGAAGATATACAATATAATCATCTAAAATTGCATATCTTCTCTATCTAGTAGATCTCCTTCATAGTATTGGTTCTTGAGAGTGTCGAGTTTGGTCTTTTAGAATAACTTTTTGAATTTGAATTGGGGGAACATTTTCTTGATCTATAGTTGCTTCTTGATTAATGTCAATAACAGCTTGAGGAGTAACCTCACCTTATCTTCAACCAACACCCGGGCCGAGGAAACCTTTGCACGCCTCCGTTTCTTTGTGAGTTTAGGGAATATCCCCATTCATAGGTCCCTCCCCAAACTTAAGTCGCTAAAATAACCAAGCATTTCTTGTCTCAAAAATTCCTTAAAGATTGTCATGGTTTGATGTAGTGAGACAAGATTCTTTTCCTCTTCCAATATATAGTAGATTTCTATGGTCCAGATTTGTAAATTATAGTCAATCAAATTTTCACATCTAGTGAATTCTACAATAAAATTCTTGGATGCAGTTGTCATTTTCCTTAAACAAATAGTTTTCACGATAACACATTTATTATGCGATTTTTTATTTTCAATTAATCCGATGAAACCCTCTAAATAGATACTTTTCCAATCATCATCTGTATAATAATTAATCAAAAATTAATCATTAGATTTATACTTTTTTTTTTCAAAGATCTCATGTATGATAGATATACCACATGCACATAAAACAATAAATAACGGAAATAACAATGGATTTCAATACATAAGTACTATCCATAAATTAATAGTTATAATGATGATTGTTATAAAGTAATTAATGATGTGTAGGTATCATTGCACATTGAATAAAAATAACTCTCTCATACTAAAATTATAAAATTCAATAAACCTTATGAGTATAAATTTTGGTGAACCGTACATAAAATTGAGCCAATTAGGTCTTTAGATAAATCATTAAAGTTCATATCAATTATTAGCTCCATAAGATACACTAAAAATAAGACCTCTACATACTTCTTGTCTGCTATACTCTTTTAAGAAAGTTTGAACCACCTAACTATAAGTGTAGATATGATCAGATGAAGTATTACATACTCTAACCAACAAATGTTTATATTGGAGTATGAGGGTTTTGCAAAGTGCTTCGTATTTGCTCATGACATTAGTGAAGCCCCGATAACTAGCAAATGTGAGACCTTATATCATATTGTTAACCAGTATAATACATAACATTAGGTCTATTTTAGGCACTATTTAACATTGATCCAATTATACATTTATAACAAAATTTTGTTGTGCTAAAGTTTAAACTAAAAGTAAGGTCCTCATTGCAACCATTTTCCTAAAACATTTTTAAGGAAAAATAACATTCAACACTTTTGAATAATAAGTTAAAATATATCCCACAGTTCGAACATATCATTTTAGTCTGATGCTTAGAAGAGTTTGAAAAATAATTTCTTTTCAATCAATACATGTATCTTTTATTCATATTTATTCAAATTAATTAATAAAATATGGATAAACAATTTAGTAATTAATAAAGGAAATCAAATCAAACCAATCAATCATTTGATTTGAAGTATACTCTAATCAAATCTTAAAACATTTGGAGATGAATTTAATTACAAAAGGAAACGTTTATAAATAGATGTACATTAAATTGATACAAGCTGTAATATGTAGGCAAATAGTTGAGATTTGATGCCTTTAATAACACACGTTATGGGTTTAGTTTGTGTTCTGTTAGTTATTTTAACCAGTTTGGCTCAATGTAATGAGTTGCTTGCACTTTATGTTACTCGTATAAGTTGTAACGACGTAAAGCCTCAATTGTAACTTATTTGAGAATTTTATATATTATTATTCTTTATTTCTCAAAAAAAATTAAGGGTGCGTTTACTTTCAGAAAATAGTTTTTTGTTTTCTATCTTGATTTTTTGCATATATTTTCAATTTTCATTTTCAGTGGAAAATTGTCGAAAACATGTTTACTAATTAATATTGAAAAAATT
>JAOTAX010115551.1:0-24817 GCA_025629825.1 Erythroxylum guanchezii | reverse complement strand
AAAACATTCATATCAAAATTTGCTCTAGTGTCGATCGATGGCCAAACGTCCTCTGATCGGGACGAAATTTTAGTATGATATTCCTGAGTCTTGCATCTTGACATCCAACGGTAAGAATCTGATTTGTAGCTCTCTAACTTAGTATTTTCGGTCCAGACCAATTTGTATACGAGTTTGTATTATGGCATATACTGTTGATGATTATTAGATTTTTTGTTCAAAAGTGGAAAGTGCTCAGAAGAGAGAAAACATTCATATCAAAATTTGCTCTAGTGTCGATCGATGGCCAAACGTCCTCTGATCGGGACGAAATTTTAGTATGTTTTTCCTGAGTCTTGCATCTTGACATCCAACTAATAGAATTTGATTTGGAGCTCTCTAACATTGTATTTTATGTCTATCTTTTCTTATATATGAGTTTGTATTATGTCATATATTGGTGACGATTGTTAGATTTTTTTGTGCCATAGAGAAAGGTGCCTAGAAGAGATAAAACGGTCATATCAAACGTTCTCTGATCGGGACAAAATTTTAGTATGTTATTCCTGAGTCTTGCATCTTGACATCCAACGGTTAGAATATGATTTGTAGCTCTCTAACTTAGTATTTTCTGTCTAGCCCTGTTTATATACGAGTTTGTATTATGTCATATATTGGTGAAGATTATTAGATTTTTTTGTGTTAAAGAGAAAATTGCCTAGAAGAGAGAAAATTATCATAACAAAATTTGCTCTAGTGTCGGTCGACAACCAAACGATCTCTGATCAGGACGAAATTTAATATATTGTTCCTGAGTCATATATCTTGACATACATTGGTTAGAATCTGATTTGGAGCTCCCTAACATAGTATTTTCTGTCTAGCACTCCTTGTATATGGGTTGGTATTATGTTATATATTGGTGATGATTATTACATTTTTTTGTGCCAAAGAGAAAAGTGCCCGGAAGAAAGAAAACATTGAAATCAAAATTTGCTCAAATCTCGATCGATGACCAAACGAACATTGATCGGTGCAAAATTTTAGTATGTTGTTCCTAAGTCTTGCATCTTGACATCCAACATTTAGAATCTGATTTTGAGCTCTTTAACTTAGTATTTTTTGTCTAATCTTATTTGTATACAAGTTTGTGTTATGTCATATATTGGCGATGATAATTAGATTTTTTGTGCCAAAGTGAAAAGTGCCCAGAAGAGAGAAAACGTTCATATCAATACTTGCTCTAGACTTGATCAATGACCAAACAATCTCTGATCGGAACAAAATTTTAGTATGTTGTTCATGAGTCTTGCATCTTGACATCCAACAGATAGAATATGATTTGGAGCTCTTTAACATAGTATTTTCTATCTAGCCATCGTCGTATACGATTTTGTATTATGTCATATATTGGTGATGATTATTAGATTATTTTGGTGTCAAAGAGAAAAGTGAGTTAAAGAGAGAAAACGTTCATATCAAAATTTACTATAGTCTCGATCTTTGATCAAACGATCTCTGATCAAGATGAAATCTTAGTATGTTTTTCTTGAGTCTTACATCTTGACATCCAATGGTAAGAATCTGATTTGGAGCTCTCTAACTTAGTATTTTTGGTCTAGTCCAATTTGTATACGAGTTTGTATTATGTCATATATTGTTGATAATTATTAGACTTTTTTTTCAAAAGAGAAAACATTCATATCAAAATTTTCTCTAATCTCGTTCGATGACAAAACGTTCCTTGATCGGGATGAAATTTTAGTATGTTCTTCCTAAGTCTTGCATATTGACATCCAACTTTTAGAATCTGATTTGGAGCTCTCTAACTTAGTATTTTCTGTCTAGCCCTATTTGTATACGAGCTTGTATTATGTCATATATTGATGATGAATATTAGATTTTTTGTGCCGAACAGAAAAGTGACCAGAATAGAGAAAACATTCATAACAAAAATTGCTTTAGTCTTGATCGATGACAAAACAATCTTTGATCGGAACGAAATTTTATTATGTTGTCCGTGAGTCTTGCATCTTGACATGTAGTTTGTATTATGTCATATATTTGTGATGGTTATTAAATTTTTTTGTGTCAAAGAGAAAAGTGCTCAGAAGAGAAAAAAATTCATATCAAAATTTTTTTAGTCTCGATCGATGACCAACGTTCTCCGATCGGGACGAAATTTTAGTATGTTATTCCTAAATCTTGCATCTTGACATCCAACGGTTAGAATTTGACTTGGAGCTCTCTAAAATAGTATTTTATGTATAGCCCTCTTTGTACACAAGTTTGTTTTATGTCATATATTGGTGATGATTATTAGATTTTTTGGTGTCAAAGAGAAAAGTGCTCAGAAGAGAGAAAACATTCATATCAAAATTTGCTCTATTGTCGATCGATGGCCAAACGATCTCTGATCGGGACAAAATTTTAGTATGTTGTTCTTGAGTCTTGCATATTGAAATCCAACGGTTACAATCTGATTTGTAGCTCTCTAACTTAGTATTTTCTGTCTAGCCCTATTTGTATACGAGTTTGTATTATGTCATATATTGGTGATGATTATTAGATTTTTTTGTGCCAAAGGGAAAAGTGCTTGGAAGGGAGAAAACATTTATATCAAAATTTGCTCTATTCTCGATCGATGACCATACGATCTCTTATCCAGACGAAATTTTAGTATGTTATTCCTGAGCCTTGCATCTTGACATCCAACGGTTGGAATCTGATTTGTAGCTCTCTAACTTAGCATTTTCTGTCTAGCCCTATTTGTATACGAGTTTGTGTTAGGACATATATTGGTGATGATTATTAGATTTTTTGTGCCAAAAAGAAAAGTGCCTAGAATAGAGAAAACATTCATATCAAACATTTGATTTGGAACTCTCTAACATAGTATTTTCTGTCCAGATCTCCTTGTATATGAGTTTGTATTATATCATATATTGGTGATGATTATTAGAATTTTTGTGCCAAAAAGAAAAGTGCCTAGAATAGAGAAAACATTCATATCAAACTTTGCTCTAGTCTCGATCGAAAACCAAACGATCTCTTGAGTCTTGCATCTTGACGTCCAACGGTTAGAATCTGATCTGGAGCTCCTTAACATAGTATTTTCCATCTGGCACTCCTTGTATATGAATTTGTATTACGTGATATATTGGTGATGATATTTATATTTTTTTGTACCAAAGAAAAAAGTGCCGAGAAAAGAGAAAACGTTCAAATTAAAATTTAGTCTAATCTCGATCGATGACCAAACGATCTCTGATCGGGGCGAAATTTTAGTTTATGGTCCTGAGTCATGCATCTTGATATCCAACGATTAGATTCTAATTTGGAGCTATCTAACTTAGTATTTTCTGTCTATCCCTATTTGTATACGAGTTTGTATTACATAATATGTTGGTGATGATTATTAGATTTTTTTATGCCAAGGAAAAAAAGTGCCCAGAAGAGAAAAAACGTTTAAATTAAAATTTGCTCTAGTCTCGACCGATGACTAAACGATCTTTGATCGGGAAAAATTCTAGTATGTTGTTCTTGATTCTTGCATCTTCACATCTAACGGTCAGAATCTGATTTGGAGCTCTCTAACATAGTATTTTTTGTCCAGCCCTCCTTGTATACAAGTTTGTATTATTTCATATATTGGTGATGATTATTAGATTTTTTTTGTACCAAAGAAAAAAATGCCCAGAAGAGAGAAAACGTTTATATCAAAATTTGCTGTAATCTCGATCGATGTCCAAACGATCTTTCATCGAGGCCAAATTTTGGTATGCTGTTCCTAAGTCATGCATCTTGACATTCAATAGTTAGACTCTGATTTGGAGCTCTCTAACTTAGTTTTTTTCTATCTAGCCCTATTTGTATACGAGTTTGTGTTACATCATATATTGGAGATGATTATTAGATTTTTTTTCCAAAGAAAAAAGTTCCTAGAAGAGAGAAAACGTTAAAATCAAAATTTGCTCTAATCTCAATCGATGACCAAACGATCTTTGTTCTTGAGTCATGATTCTTAACATCCGACGGTTAGAATCTGGTTTGGAGCTGTCTAACATAGTATTTTCTGTCTAGCCCTCCTCATATACGAGTTTGTATTATGTGATATATTGGTAATGATCATTAGATTTTTTTGTGCCAAAGAGATAAGTTCCCATAAGAGAGAAAACATTCATATCAAAATTTGCTCTAGTCTCAATCGATGAACAAACGATTTCTGATCGTGAGAAAATTTTAGCATGATGTTCCTTAGTCTTCCATCTTGACATCTAACAGTTAGAATCTGATTTGGAGCTCTCTAATATAGTATTTTCTGTCTAGCCCTCCTTGTATACGAGTTTGTATTATGTCATATATTGGTGATAATTATTAGATTTTTTGTGCCAAAAAGAAAACTGCCTAGAAGAGAGAAAATGTTCATATCCAAATTTGCTCTAGTCTCAATCGATAACCAAACGATCTCTGATCGAGACAAAATTTTAGTTTGATATTCCTGATTCTTCCATCTCGACATCCAACGGTTAGAATCTGAATTGGAGCTCTCTAAATTTCCATTTTCTTTCTAGCCCTATTTGTATTCAAGTTTGTATTATGTCGTATGTTGGTGATCATTATTAGATTTTTTTGAACCAAAGTGAAAGGTGCCCAAAAATGAGAAAAAGTTCATATGAAAATCTCCTTAAGCCTCGATCGATTACCAAACTACCTTTGATCGAGATGATACATTAGTATTCAGTCTTGCCTCTAACATAGTATTTTCTGTGTTGCCCTCCTTATATACAAGTTTGTATTATGTCATATATTGGTGATAATTATTAGATTTTTTTGTGCCAAAAATAAAATTGCCCAGAAGAGAGAAAACGTTCATATGAAATTTGCTCTAGTCTTGATCGATGACCAAACGATCTCTGATCGGGACGAAATTTTAGTATGTTTTTCTTAACTCTTACAAACGGTTAGAATCTAATTTGAAGCTTTCTAACTTAATATTTTCTGTCTAGCTCTCCTTGTATACGAGTTCGTATTTTGTCATATATTAGTGATGATTATTATATTTTTTTGCGCCAAATAGAAAATTGCCCAGAAGAGAGAAAATGTTCATATCAAAATTTGCTTTAGTCTCGATCGATGACCAAACAATCTATGATCGGGATGACATGTTAGTATATTGTTCCTGAGTCTTGCCTCTTGACATCCAACGGTTAGAATCTGATTTGGAGCTCTCTAACTTAATATTTTTTGTTTAGCCCTCCTTATATAAGAATTTGTATTATGTCATATATTGGTGATAATTATTAGATTTTTTTGTGCCAAAGAGAAAAGCGCCCAGAAAAGGAAAAACGTTCATATCAAAATTTGCTCTAATCTTGATCGATGACCAAATAATCTTTCATCGTGACGAAATTTTAGTATGTTGTTCCTTAGTCTTACCTATTGACATCCAACGGCTAGAATATGATTTGTAGCTCTCTAACTTAGTATTTGTTGTCTAGCCCTATTTGTATACGAGTTTGTATTATTTCATATATTGGTAATGATTATTTGATTTTTTTTTTGCCAGAGAGAAAAGCCCAGAAGAGAGAAAACGTTAATATCAAAATTTTCTCTAGTCTCGATCGATAACCAAATGATTTCTAATCGGAACGAAATTTTAATATGTTGTTCCTGAGTCTTGCATCTTGACGTCCAACTATTTAGAATGTTATTATTAGATTTTTTTGTGCCAAATAGAATGGTGCCTACAAGAGAAGAAACGTTCATATGAAATTTGCTTTAGTCTTGATCGATTACCAAACAATCTCTGATCGGGACGAAATTTTAGTATGTTGTTCCTAAGTCTTACAAACAGTTAGAATCTAATTTGGAACTTTCTAACTTATATTTTCTGTCTAGCCCTCCTTGTATACAAGTTCGTATTTTGTCATATATTGGTGATGATTATTAGATTCTTTTGCGCCAAAGAGAAAATTGCCCAGAAGAGAGAAAATGTTCATGTCAAAATTTGCTTTAGTCTCTATCGATGGCCAAATGATCTCTGATCGGGACGAAATTTTAGTATGTTGTTCCTGAGCCTTACATCTTGATATCCGACGGTTAGAATTTGATTTAAAGCTCTCTAACATAGTATTTTTTGTCTAGCCCTCCTTGTATACGAGTTTGTATTATGTCATATATTGGTGATGATTATTAGATTTTTTTGTATCAAAGAGAGAAGTGCCTAGAATAGAGAAAATGTTCATATCAAAGTTTACTCTAGTCTCAATCGGTGACCAAACAATCTCTGATCGGGACAAAATTTTAGTATGTTGTTCCTGAGTCTTGCATATTGACATCCAACGGTTAGAATCTGACTTGTAGCTCTCTAAGCTTGTATTTTATGTCTAGTCCTATTTGTATACGACTTTGTATTATGTCATATATTGGTGATGATTATTAGATTTTTTTGTACCAAAGAGAAAGGCGCCCAGAAGAGAGAAAATGTTCATATCAAAATTTGCTCTAGTCTCGATTGATGACCAAACGATTTCTGATCGAGAAGAAACTTTGGTATGTTGTTCCTGAGCCTTGCATCTTGACATCCAACCGTTGGAATCTGATCTATCTATAGCCCTCGAACTTATTATTTTATGTCTAGCCCTATTTGTATATGAGTTTGTGTTAGGTCATATATTGGTGATGATTATTAGATTTTTTGTGCTAAAAAGGAAAGTGCTTAGAAGAGAGAAAACGTTCATATCAAACTTTGCTCTAGTCTCAATCAAAAACCAACCGATCTCTGATCGGGACGAAATTTTAGTATGTTGTTCCTGAGTCTTACATCTTGACGTCAAACGGTTATAATCTGATTTGGGTCTCTCTAACATAGTCTTTTCAATCTAACACTCCTTGTATACGACTTTCTATTACGTCATATATTGGTGACAATTATTACATTTTTTTGTGTCAAAGAAAAGAGTGCCTAGAAGAGAGAAAATGTTCAAATCAAAATTTACTCTAACCTCGATCGTTGACCAAATGATCTTTGATCACGGCAAAATTTTAGTATGTTGTTCCTGAGTCTTGCATATTGACATCTAACGGTTAGAATCTGATTTGGAGCTCTCTAACTTAGTATTTTTTGGCTTGCCCTGTTTGTATACGAGTTTGTATTATGTCTTATATTAGTGATGATTATTAGATTTTTTGTGCCAAAAAATAGTGCTCAGAAGAGAGAAATCGTTCAAATCTGATTTGGAGCTTTCTAACTATATATTTTCTGTCTAGTTTTATTGGTATACGAGTTTGTATTATGTCATATATTGGTAATGATTATTAGATTTTTTTGTGCCAAAGAGAAAGGTGCTCGGAAGAGAGAAAACGTTCATATAAAAATTTTCTCCAGTCTCGATCGATGTCCAAACGATCTCTGATCGGGACGAAATTTTAGTATGTTGTTCTTGAGTCTTGCATATTAACATCCAACGGTTAGAATCTGATATGGAGCTCTCTCACATAGTGCTTTCTATATAGCCCTCCTCGTATTCGAGTTTGTATTATATCATTTATTGGTGATAATTATTAGATTTTATTTGTGCAAAAGAGAAAAGTGCCTAGAAAAGAGAAAACGTTCATATCAAAATTTGCTCTAGTCTCGATCGATGACCAAACAATCTCTAGTCGACACGAAATTTGAGTATGTTGTTCCTGAATCTTGCATCATGACATCCAAAGGATAGAATCTGATTTGGAGCTCTCTAACATAATATTTTCTATCTAACCCTCCTTGTATACGAGTTTGTATTATGTCATATAGTAGTGATAGTTATTATTTTTCTTTTGTGCCAAATGGAGAAAACGTTCATATTAAAATTTGCTCTAGTCTCGATCGATAACCAAACAATCTCTGCCTAGCCCTGCTTACATATGAGTTTGTATTATGTCAAATTTTGGTGATCATTATTAAATTTGGTGTAACAAAAAGAAAAGTGCCCAGATTAAAGAGAAAACGCGTATGAAAATTTTCTCAAGCCTCGATCGATAACCGACCGACCTTTGATTGCGATGAAATATTGGTATGTTGTTCTTTAGATTTGCCTCCTGACATCCAACGGTTAGGATCTGTTTTGGAGCTTTTTAATATAGTATTTTCTATCTAGCCCTCGTTGTATACTAGTTTGTATTATTTCATATATTGGTGATTATTATTAGACTTTTTTGTGCCAAAGAGAGAAGTGCCCAGAAGAGAGAAAACTTTCATATCAAAATTTGCTCTACTCTCGATCAATGACAAAACGATCTTTGATCGGGACAAAATTTTAGTATGTTGTTCCAGAGTCTTGCATCTTGATATCCAATGGTTAGAATCTAACTTGCAGATCTTTAACTTAGTATTTTCTGTCTAGCCTTCCTTGTATACGAGTTTGTATTATGTTATATATTGGTGATGATTATTAGATTCTTTTGTGCCAAAGAAAAATTGGCCAGAAGAGTGAAAACTTTTATGTCAAAATTTGCTCAAGCATCGATCGATTACCAAACGACCCCTGATTGAGATGAAATATTAGTATGATGTTCTTGAGTCTTGCCTCTTGACATCTAACGGTTAGAGTCTGATTCAGAGCTCTCTAAGTTAGTATTTTCTGTCTGGCCCTCCTTGCATACGAGTTTGTATTATATCATATATTGGCAATGATTATTAGATTTTTTTATGCTAAAGAGAAAAGTACCCAAAAGAGAGAAAATGTTCATATCAAAATTTTCTCAAGCCTTGATCGATTACCAAACGACCTCTAATCTAGATGAAATGTTAGTATATTGTTCTTGAGTCCTGCCTCTTGACATCCAACGGTTAGAATCTGATTTAGATGTCTCTAAAATAGTATTTTATATCTGGCTCTTATTGTATACGAGTTTTATTATGTCATATATTAGGGTTGATTATTAGATTTTTTTTGTGTTGAAGAGAAAAGTGCCCAGATGAGAGAAGACGTTCACAACAAAATTTACTCTAGTCTCGATCGATGACCAAACAATGTCTGATCTGGGCAAAATTGTAGTATGTTGTTCATGAGTCTTGCATCTTGACATCTAGTGGTTAGAATCTGATTTAGAGCTCTCTAACTTAGTATTTCCCACCTAGCCCTTCTTGTATACGAGTTCGTATTATGTCTTATATTGGAGATGATTATTAGATTTTTTGTGCCAAAGAGAAAGGTTCCCAGAAGAGAGAAAACGTTCATATCAAAATTTGCTCCGGTGTCGATCGATGACCAAACGATCTCTGATCGGGACGAAACTTTAGTATGTTGTTCCCGAGTCTTGCGTTCTGACATCTAACAGTTAGAATCTGATTTAGAGCTCTCTAACTTAGTATGTTCTATCTAGACCTATTTGTATATGAGTTTGTATTATGTCATATATTGGTGATGACTATTATATTTTCTTGTGCCAAAAACAAAAGTGCCCAGAAGCAAGAAAACATTCATATCAAAATTTGCTCTAGTCTCGATCGATGATGAAATGGTTTCTGATCAGGACGAAATTTTAGTATATTGTTCCTGAGTCTTGCATCTTGACATTCAACGGTTAAAATATGATTTGAAGCTATCTAAATTAGTATTTTCTGTCTAGCCCTCCTTGTATACGAGTTTGTATTGTGTCAAATTTTTGTGACGATTATAAGATTTTTTTGTGCCAAAGGGAAATTTGCCCAGAAGAGAGAAAATGTTCATATCAAAATTTGCTATATTCTCAATCGATGACCAAACGATCTCTTATCGGGACAAAATTTTAGTATGTTGTTCCTGAGTCTTGCATCTTGACATCCAACGGTTAGAATATGATTTTGTGCTCTCTAACTTAGTATTTTTTGTCTAGCCCTATTTGTATGCAAGTTTGTATTATGTCATATATTAGTGATAACTATTAGATTAGTATGTTATTCATGAGTCCTGCCACTTGACATCCGACGGTTAGAATCTGATTTAAAGCTCTCTAACATAGTAATTTCTGTCTAGCCCTCCTTGTATATGAGTTTGTATTTTTTTCATGTATTGGTGATGATTATTAGATTTTTTTGTGTCAAAGAGAAAATTGCCCAAAAGAAAGAAAATGTTCATATCAAAATTTGCTCTAGTCTTGATCGATAAACAAACGATGCCTGATCGGGACCAATTTTTAGTATGATGTTCCTAAGTTTTGTATCTTGGCATCCAACCATTAGAATTTGATTTGGAGCTCTCTAACTTAGTATTTTTTGTCTAGTCCTCCCTGTATACGAGTTTGTATTATGTCATATATTAATAATGGTTATTAGATTTTTCTGTGCCAAAGAGAAAAGTGCGCATAAGAGAGAAAACATTCATATTAAAAGTTACTTTAGCCTTGATCGATAACCAAACGATCTCTGATTGGGACTAAATTTTAGTGTGTTGTTCCTGAGTCTTGCATCTTGACATCCAACGGTTAGAATCTGCTTTGGAGCTCTCTAAATTAGTATTTTTTGTCTAGACCTCCTAGTATACAAGTTTGTGCGAATTCATATATTGGTGATTATTATTAGATTTTTTTAGGCCAAAGAGAAAATTGCCCAGAAGAGAGAAAACGTTTATAACAAAATTTGCTCTAGTCTCGATCGATGACTAAACAATCTTCGAAAGGGATGAAATTTTAATATGTGGTTCCTGGGTCTTGCATCTTGACATCTAATGGTTAAAATCTCATTTGGAGCTCTCTAACTTAGTATTTTCTGTTTAGCCCTATTTGTATAGGAGTTTGCATTATGTCATATATTGGTGATGAATATTAGATTTTTTTGTACCAAAGAGAAAGGTGCCCAGAAGAGAGAAAACATTCATATCAAAATTTGCTCAAGCCTCGATCGATTACCAAATGACCTTTGATCATGATGAAATATTAGTATGTTATTCTTGAGTCTTGCCTCTTGACATCCAATGCGTAGAATCACATTTGGAGCTCTCTAACTTAGTATTTTCTGTCTAACCCTCCTTCTATACGAGTTTGCATTATGTCATATATTGGTGATGATTGTTAGATTTTTTTGTACTAAAGAGAAAAGTGCGCAAAAGAGAGAAAACGTTCATATCAAAATTTGCTCTAGTCTCGATCGATGACCAAACGATCTTTGATCAGGACAAAATTTTTATATGTTGTCTAGCCCTCCTTGTATACGAGTTTGTATTATGTCATATTTTTTGTGATCATTATTAGATTTTTTTTTTGCCAAAGAAAAGGTGCCCAAACGAGAGAGAAAGCATGTATCAATAGTTTCTCAAGTCTCGATCGATTACCAAACGACCTCTAATCAGGATGAATTTTTAGTATGATATTCCTGAGCTTTGCCTCTTGACATCCAACGGTTAGAATCTGATTTAGAGCTCTCTAAATTTGTTTTTTTTAGCACTCCGTGTATACGAGTTTGTATTATATCATATTTGGGTGATGATTATTATATTTCTTTTTGCCAAAGAGAAAAGTGTCCAAACGAGAGAGAAAACGTGTATCAATGTTTACTCAAGCTTCGATTGATTACCAAGCGATCTCCGATTATGATGAAATTTTAGTATATTATTTCTTAGTGTTGCTTCTTAACATTAAACGGTTAGAATCTGATTTAAAGCTCTCTAACATAGTATTTTCTTTCTAGCCCTCTTTATATACGAGTTTGTATTATGTCATATATTGGTCATAATTATTATATTTTTTTGTCCCAAAGATAAAAGTGCCCCAATGACAGAGAAAGAGCGTAATAAAATTTTCTCAACACTCAATCGATTACCAAACGACCTCTGATCAGATGAAATTTTAGTATGATATTCATGAGTTTTGCCTCTTGACATCTAACCGTTAGAATCTAATTTGGAGATCTCTAACTTAGTATTTTCTATATACCCCTTATTTCATACGAGTTTGGATTATATCATATTTGGGTGATGATTATTAGATTTCTTTGTGCCAAAGAGAAAAGTGTCCAAACGAGAGAGAAAGCGTGTATCAATATTTGGTCAAGCCTAAATCGATTACCAAACGACCTCTGATCGGACGAAATTTTAGTATGTTGTTCCAGAGTCTTGCATCTTGTCATTCAATTGTTAGAATTTGATTTGGAACTCTCTAACTTTGCATTTTCTGTCTACCCCTCCATGTATACGAGTTTGTATTATGTCATATATTGGTGATGATTATTAGATTTTTTTTTGCTAAAGAGAAATTTGCTCGGAAGAAAGAAAACGTTCATATCAAAATTTGATCTAGTCTCGATCCATTACAAAACAATCTCTGATTGGGGCGAAGTTTTAGTATATTATTCCTGAGTCTTGCATCTTGACATCTAACAGTTAGAATCTGATTTAGAGCTCTCTAAGTTAGTATTTTCTGTATAACCCTCCTTGCATACGAGTTTGTATTATGTCATTTATTGGTGATGATTATTAAATTTGTTTGTACCAAAGAGAAAAGTGCCAAGAAGAGATAAAACGTGCATATCAAAATTTTCTTTAGTCTCGATCGATGACCAACGATCTCTGATCGAGACGAAATTTTAGTATGTTGTTCCTGAGTCTTGCATCTTTACATCCAACGGTTAGAATCTAATTTGGAGATCTCTAACATTGTATTTTCTATCTAGCTCTCCTTGTATATGAGTTTGTATTATGTGCATATATTGGTAATAATTATTAAATTTTTTTGTGCCAAAGAGAAAAGTGAGTGGAAGAGAGAAAACGTTCATATCAAAATTTGTTATAGTCTAGATCTATGACCAAACGATCTCTGATTGGGATGACATTTTTGTATGTTGTTCCTGAGTCTTGCATCTTGATATGCAACGGTTAGAATCCGATTTGGAACTCTAAAACTTAGTATTTTTTATCTAGCTCTTCTTGTATACGAGTTTGAATTTTGTCATATATTGGTGATGATTATTAGATTTTTTTGTGCCGAAGAGAAAATTGCCCAGAAGAGAGAAAACATTCATATCAAAATTTACTCTATTCTAGATCGATGACTAATCGATCTTTGATCGGAAAAAAATTTTAGTATATTGTCCCTGAGTCTTGCCTCTTGACATCCAACGGTTAGAATCTAATTTGGAGTTCTCTAACATAGTATTTTCTGTCTAGCCCTTCTTGTATATGAGTTTGTATTTTGTCATATATTAGTGATGATTATTAGAATTTTTTGTCCCAAACAAAAAATTGTCCAGAAGAGGTAAAACGTTCATATCAAAAATTACTCTATTCTCGATCGATGACTAAACAATCTTTGATCGGTGCGAAATTTTAGTATATTGTTCCTGAGTTATGCATCTTGACATCTAACGGATAGAATCTGATTTGGAACTTTCTAACGTAGCATTTTCTGTCTAGTCCTCCATGTTTACGAGTTTCTATTATGTCATATATTGGTGATGATTGGTAGATTTTTTTGTGCAAAAGAGAATGGTGCCTAGAAGATGGAAAACATTCATATCAAAATTTGCGCAAGGCTCAATCGATTATCAAACGACCTCTGATCAAGATCAAATATTAGTATGTTATTTTTGAGTCTTGCCTCTTGACATCCAACGGTTAGAATCTGATTTAGAGCTCACTAACATAATATTTTCTACCTAACCCTTCTAGTATACAAGTTTGTATTATGACATATATTGCTGATGATTATTAGATTTTTTTGTGCCAAAGAGAAAAGTGCCCGGAAGTAAGAAAATGATCATATAAAAATTTGATATAGTCTCGATCCATTACCAAACAATCTCTGATCAGGATGAAATTTTAGTATATTGTTCCTGCGTCTTGCATCTTGACATCCAACGGTTAGAATCTGATTTGGAGCTCTCTAACATAGTTTTTTCCGTCAAGTCCTCCATGTTTACGAGTTTGTATTATATCATATATTGGTGGTGATTGGTGGATTTTTTTGTGCAAAACAGAAAGGTGCCTAGAAGATGGAAAACTTTCATATAAACATTTGAGCAAGGCGCGATCGATTATCAAACGACTTCTGATCGAGATCAAATATTTGTATGTTGTTCTTAAGCCTTGTCTCTTGACTTCCAACGGTTAGAATCTGATTTAGAGCTCTCTAACATAATATTTTCTACCTAACCCGCCTTGTATACGAGTTTGTATTATGACATATATTGGTGATGATTATTAGATTTTTTTGTGCTAAAGAGAAAAGTGCCCGAAAGAAGGAAATCGATCATATCAAAATTTGATCTAGTCTCGATCCATTACAAAACAATCTCTGATCAGGATGAAATTTCAATATATTATTCCTTAGTCTTGCATCTTGACATCCAACGGTTGGAATCTGATTTTGAGCTCTCAAACTTAGTATTTTTTGTCTAGCCCTCCTTGCATACGAGTTTGTATTATGTCATTTATTAGTGATTATTATTAGATTTTTTTGTGGTCAAGTGAAAAGTGCCCATAATAGAGAAGATGTTCATATCAAAATTTGCTATAGTCTCGATAGATGACCAAACGATCTCTGATCCAGACAAAATTTTAGTATGTTTTTCCTGAGTCTTGCATCTTTACATCCAACTGTCAGAATCTGATTTGGAGATCTCTAACATAGTATTTTCTGTCTAGCCCTCCTTATATACGAGTTTGTATTATGTCATATATTGGTGATGATTATTAAAATTTTTTGTGCCAAAGAGAAAAGTGAGTGGAAGAGAGAAAACGTTCATATCAAAATTTGCTATAGTCTAGATCTATGACCAAACGATCTATGATCTGGATGAAATTTTTGTATGTTGTTCCTGAGCCTCACATCTTTATATCCAACGGTTAGAATCTGATTTGGAGCTCTCAAACTTAGTATTTTTTTATCTAGCTCTCATTTTATACAAGTTCGAATTTTGTCATATATTGTATAAGAGTCTGTATTATCTCATATATTGGTGATGATTGGTAGATTTTTTTGTGCCAAAGATAAAGGTGCCTAAAAGACAGAAAACGTTTATACCAAAACTTGCTCAAGCCGCGATCGGTTAACAAATGACATCTGATTGAGATGAAATATTAGTATGTTGTTCTTGAGTCTTGCCTCTTGACATCCAACGGTTAGAATCTGATTTGGAGCTCTCTAATATAGTATTTTCTACCTAGCGCTCCTTGTATACGAGTTTGTATTATGACATATATTGATAATGATTATTAGATCTTTTGTGCCAAAGAGAAAAGAGCCTGGAAGAAAGAAAACGTTCATATCAATATTTGATCTAATCTCGATTCATTACCAAACAATCTCTGATAGGGACAAAATTTCAGTATATTGTTCCTGAGTCATGCATCTTGACATCTAACGGTTAGAATCTGATTTGGAACTTTCTAACGTAGCATTTTTTGTCTAGTCCTCCATTTTTACGAGCTTCTATTATGTCATATATTGGTGATGATTGGTAGACTTTTTTGTGCAAAAGAGAATGGTGCCTAGAAGATGGAAGACATTCATATCAAAATTTGCGCAAGGCTCATTAGATTATCAAACGACCTCTGATCGAGATCAAATATTAGTATATTATTTTTGAGTCTTGCCTCTTGACATCCAATGGTTAGAATCTGATTTAGAGCTCACTAATATAATATTTTCTACCTAACCCTTCTTGTATACGAGTTTGTATTATGACATATATTGCTGATGATTATTATATTTTTTTGTGCCAAAGAGAAAAGTGCCCGGAAGTAAGAAAACGATCATATCAAAATTTGAGCTAGTCTCGATCCATTGCAAAACAATCTCTGATCGGGATGAAATTTTAGTATATTGTTCCTGCGTCTTGCATCTTGACATCCAACGGTTAGAATCTGATTTGGAGCTTTTTAACGTAGTATTTTCCGTCTAGTTCTCCATGTTTACGAGTTTGTATTATGTCATATATTGGTGATGATTGGTGGATTTTTTTGTGCAAAAGAGAAAGGTGCCTAGAAGATGGAAAACGTTCATATCAAAATTTGAGCAAGGCGCGATCGATTATCAAACAACCTCTGATCGAGATCAAATATTAGTATGTTGTTCTTAAGCCTTGCCTTTTGACTTCCAACGGTTAGAATCTGATTTAGAGCTCTCTAACATAATATTTTTTACCTAACCCTCCTTGTATACGAGTTTGTATTATGACATATATTGGTGATGATTATTAGATTTTTTTGTGTTAAAGAGAAAAGTGCCCGAAAGAAGGAAATCGATCATATCAAAATTTGATCTAGTCTCAATCCATTACCAAACAATCTCTGATCAGGATGAAATTTTAGTATATTATTCCTTAGTCTTGCATCTTGACATCCACCGGGTAGAATATGATTTTGAGCTCTCAAACTTAGTATTTTTTGTCTAGCCCTCCTTACATACGAGTTTGTATTATGTCATTTATTAGTGATTATTATTAGATTTTTTTGTGGTCAAGTGCAAAGTGCCCAGAATAGAGAAAACGTTCATATCAAAATTTTCTCTAGTCTCGATCGATGACCAAACGATCTCTGATCGAGACGAAATTTTAGTATGTTTTTCCTGAGTCTTGCATCTTTACATCCAATTGTCAGAATCTGATTTGGAGATCTCTAACATAGTATTTTCTGTCTAGCCCTCCTTATATACGAGTTTGTATTATGTCATATATTGGTGATGATTATTAAAATTTTTTGTGCCAAAGAGAAAAGTGAGTGGAAGAGAGAAAACGTTCATATAAAAATTTGCTATAGTCTAGATCTATGACCAAACCATCTCTGATCTGGATGAAATTTTTGTATGTTGTTCCTAAGCCCCACATCTTTATATCCAACGGTTAGAATCAGATTTGGAGCTCTCAAACTTAGTATTTTTTATCTAGCTCTCATTTTATACAAGTTCGAATTTTGTCATATATTGGTAATGATTATTATATTTTTTTGGGCCAAAGAGAAAATTGCCCAGAAAAGAGAAAACATTCATTTCAAAATTTACTCTATTCGGGATCGATGACCAAACTTTCTTTGATCGGGACAAAATTCTAGTATATTATCCCTGAGTCTTGCATCTTGACATCCAATGGTTAGAATCTGATTTGGAGTTCTCTAACTTAGTATTAGTGTCTAGCGCTCCTTGCATACGAGTTTGTATTATGTCATATAATGGTAATGATTAGTGAATTTTTTTGTGCCAAAGAGAAAGGTGCGTAGAAGAGAAAAAAAGGTCATATCAAAATTTGCTCAAGTCGCGATCAGTTAACAAACGACATCTGATCGAGATGAAATATTAGCATGTTGTTCTCGGGTCTTGTCTCTTGACATCCAACGGTTAGAATCTGATTTAGAGCTCTCTAACGTAGTGTTTTTTGTCTAGCCCTTCTTGTATACGAGTTCGTATTTTGTCATATATTGGAGATGATTATTAGATTTTTTTGTGTCTAGCCTTCCCTGTATACGAGTCTGTATTATCTCATATATTGGTGATGATTGGTAGATTTTTTTGTGCCAAAGATAAAGGTGCCTAAAAAAGAGAAAACGTTTATACCAAAACTTGCTCAAGCCGCGATCGGTTAACAAATGACATCTGATTGAGATGAAATATTAGTATGTTGTTCTTGAGTCTTGCCTCTTGACATCCAACAGTTAGAATCTGATTTGGAGCTCACTAATATAGTATTTTCTACCTAGCGCTCCTTGTATACGAGTTTGTATTATGACATATATTGATGATGATTATTAGATCTATTGTGCCAAAGGGAAAAGAGCCTAGAAGAAAGAAAACGTTCATATCAATATTTGATCTAGTCTCGATTCATTACCAAACAATCTCTGATAGGGACAAAATTTTAGTATATTGTTCCTGAGTCTTGCATCTTGACATCCAACGGTTAGAATCTGATTTGGAGCTCTCTAACGTAGTATTTTTTTTCTAGTCCTCCATGTTTACGAGTTTGTATTATGTCATATATTGGTGATGATTGGTAGATTTTTTTGTGCAAAAGAGAAAGGTGCCAAAAAGATGGAAAACGTTCATATCAAAATTTACGGAAGGCGCGATCAATTATCAAAAAACCTCTGATCAAGATCAAATATTAGTATGTTATTCTTGAGTTTTGCCTCTCGACATCCAACGGTTAGAATTTGATTTAAAGCTCTCTAACATAATATTTTCTATCTAACCCTCCCTGTATACGAGTTTGTATTATGACATATATTGGTGATGATTATTAGATTTTTTTGTGCCAAAAAGAAAAGAGCTTGGAAGAACGAAAACGTTCATATCAATATTTGATCTAGTCTCGATCCATTACCAAACAATCTCCAATAGGGACAAAATTTTAATATATTGTTCCTGAGTCTTGCATCTTGACATCCAATGGTTAGAATCTGATTTGTAGCTCTCTAACATTGTATTTTCTATCTAGTCCTCCATGTTTACGAGTTTGTATTATGTCATATATTGGTGATGATTGGTAAATTTTTTTGTGCAAAAAAGAAAGGTGCCTAAAAGATGGAAAACGTTCATATCAAAATTTGCGTAAGGCATGAACGATTATCAAACAATCTCTGATCGAGATCAAATATTAGTATGTTATTCTTGAGTCTTGCCTCTTGACATCCAACGGTTAGAATTTGATTTTGAGCTCTCTAACATAATATTTTCTACCTAACCCTCCTTGTATACGAGTTTGTATTATGACATATATTGGTGATGATTATTAGATTTTTTTGTGTCAAAGAGAAAAGTGCCCGGAAGAAAGAAAACATTCATATGAAAATTTGATCTACTCTCGATTCATTACCAAACAATCTCTGATTGGGACGAAATTTTAATATACTGTTCCTGAGTCTTGCATCTTGACATCCAACGGTTAAAATCTGATTTAGAGTTCTCTAACGTAGTATTTTCTGTTTAGTCCTCCAAGTTTACGAGTTTGTATTATGTCATATATTGGTGATGATTGGTAGATTTTTTTGTGGAAAAGAGAAAGGTGCCTAAAAGATGGAAAACGTTCATATCAAAATTTGCCTAAGGCGCGATCGATTATCAAACGACCTCTGATCGAGATCAAATATTAGTATGTTTTTCTTGAGTATTGCCTCTTGACATCCAACGTTTAGAATCTCATTTAGAGCTCTTTAAAATAACATTTTCTACCTAACCCTCCTTGTATACAAGTTTGTATTAAGACATATATTGGTGATGATTATTAGATTTTTTTGTGCCAAAGAGAAAAGTGCCCAGAAGAAAGAAAACATTCATCTCAAAATTTGATCTAATCTCGATTCATTACCAAACAATCTCTGATCGGGACGAAATTTTAATATATTGTTCCTGAGTCTTGCATCTTGACTTCCAACGTTAGAATCTGAATTGGGGCTCTCTAACCTAGTATTTTCTGTTTAGTCCTCCATGTTTACAAGTTTGTATTATGTCATATATTGGTGATGATTGGTAGATTTTTTTGTGGAAAAGAGAAAGGTGCCTAAAATATGGAAAACGTTCACATCAAAATTTGCGTAAGGCGCGATCGATTATCAAAGGACCTCTGATCGAGATCAAATATTAGTATGTTTTTCTTGAGTATTGCCTCTTGACATCCAACGGTTAGAATCTGATTTAGAGCTCTCTAACATAATGTTTTCTACCTAACCCTCCTTGTATACGAGTTTATATTATGACATATATTGGTGATGATTAATAAATTTTTTTGTGCCAAAGAGAAAAGTGCCCGGAATAAAGAAAACGTTCAAATCAAAATTTGATCTAGTCTCGATTCATTACCAAACAATCTCTAATCGGGACGAGATTTTAATATATTGTTCCTGAGTCTTGCATCTTGACATCCAACGGTTAGAATCTGATTTGGAGCTCTCTAACGTAGTATTTTCTGTTTAGTCCTCCATGTTTACGAGTTTGTATTATGTCATATATTGGTGATGATTGGTAGATTTTTTTGTGGAAAAGAGAAAGGAGCCTAAAAGATGGAAAACGTTCATATCAAAATTTGCGTAAGGCGCGATCGATTATCAAAGGACCTCTGATCGAGATCAAATATTAGTATGTTTTTCTTGAGTATTGCCTCTTGACATCCAAGGGTTAGAATCTGATTTAGAGTTCTCTAACATAATGTTTTCTACCTAACCCTCCTTGTATACGAGTTTGTATTATGACATATATTAGTGATGATTATTAGATTTTTTTGTGCCAAAGAGAAAAGTGCCCGGAATAAAGAAAACGTTCATATCAAAATTTGATCTAGTCTCGATTCATTACCAAACAATCTCTGATCTGGACGAAATTTTAATATATTGTTCCTGAGTCTTGAATCTTGACATCCAACAGTTAGAATCTGATTTGGAGCTCTCTAACGTAGTATTTTCTGTTTAGTCCTCCATGTTTACGAGTTTGTATTATGTCATATATTGGTGATGATTGGTAGATTTTTTTTTGGAAAAGAGAAAGGTGCCTAAAAGATGGAAAACGTTCATATCAAAATTTACCTAAGGCGCGATCGATTATCAAACGACCTCTGATCGAGATCAAATATTAGTATGTTTTTCTTGAGTATTGCCTTCTGACATCCAACGTTTAGAATCTGATTTAAAGCTCTCTAACATAACATTTTCTACCTAACCCTCCTTGTATACGAGTTTATATTATGACAGATATTGGTGATGATTATTAGATTTTTTTGTGCCAAAGAGAAAAGTGCCCAGAAGAAAGAAAACATTCATATCAAAATTTGATCTAATCTCGATTCATTACCAAACAATCTCTGATCGGGACGAAATTTTAATATATTGTTCCTGAGTCTTGCATCTTGACTTCCAACGGTTAGAATCTGATTTGGAGCTCTCTAACCTAGTATTTTCTGTTTAGTCCTCCATGTTTACAAGATTTTATTATGTCATATATTGGTGATGATTGGTAGATTTTTTTGTGGAATAGAGAAAGGTGCCTAAAAGATGGAAAACGTTCGTATCAAAATTTGCGTAAGGCGCGATTGAATAGCAAAGGACCTCTGATCGAGATCAAATATTAGTATGTTTTTCTTGAGTATTGCCTCTTGACATACAACGGTTAGAATCTGATTTAGAGCTTTCGAACATAATGTTTTCTACCTAACCCTCCTTGTATACGAGTTTGTATTATGACATATATTAGTGATGATTAATAAATTTTTTTGTGCCGAAGAGAAAAGTGCCCGGAATAAAGAAAACGTTCATATCAAAATTTGATCTAGTCTCGATTCATTACCAAACAATCTCTGATCGGGATGAAATTTTAATATATTGTTCCTGAGTCTTGCATCTTGGCATCCAACAGTTAGAATCTGGTTTAGAGCTCTCTAACGTAGTATTTTCTGTTTAGTCCTCCATGTTTACGAGTTTGTATTATGTCATATGTTGGTGATGATTGGTAGACTTTTTTGTGGAAAAGAGAAAGGTGCCTAAAAGATGGAAAACGTTCATATCAAAATTTTCCTATGGCGCGATCGATTATCAAACGACCTCTGATCGAAATCAAATGGTAGTATGTTTTTCTTGAGTCTTGCCTCTTGACATCCAACGTTTGAAATTTGATTTAGAGCTCTCTAACATAATGTTTTCTACCTAACCCTCCTTGTATACGAGTTTGTATTATGACATATATTGGTGATGAATATTAGATTTTTTTGTGCCAAAGAGAAAACTGCCCGGGAGAAAGAAAACGTTCATATCAAAATTTGATCTAGTCTCGATTCATTACCAAACAATCTCTGATCGGGACAAAATTTTAATATATTGTTCCTGAGTCTTGCATCTTGACATCCAACGGTTTGAATCTGATTTGGAACTCTCTAATGTAGTATTTTCTGTTTAGTCCTCCATGTTTACGAGTTTGTATTATGTCATATATTGGTGATGATTGGTAGATTTTTTTGTGCAAAAGAGAAAGGTGCCCAAAAGATGGAAAATTTTCATATCAAAATTTGCGTAAGGCGTGATCGATTATCAAACGACCTTTGATTGAGATCAAATAATTGTATGTTGTTCTTGAGTATTGTCTCTTGACATCCAATGGTTAGAATTTGATTTAGAGCTCTCTAGCACAATATTTTCTAGCTAACCCTCGTTCTATACGAGTTTGTATTATGACATATAATGGTGATGATTATTAGATTTTTTTTGTGCCAAAGAGAAAAGTGCCCGAAAGAAAGAAAATGTTCATATCGAAATTTGATCTAGTCTCAATCCTACCAAACAATCTCTGATCGGGACGAAATTTTAGTATATTATTTCTTAGTCTTGCATCTTGACATCCAACGGTTAAAATATGATTTTGAGATCTCTAACTTAGAATTTTTTGTCTAGCCCTCCTTGCATACGAGTTTGTATTATGTCTTTTATTGGTGATTATTATTAGATTTTTTTGTGCTCAAGTGAAAAGTGCCTAGAAGAGAGAAAACGTTCATATCAAAATTTACTCCAGTCTCGATCGATGACTAAACGATCTCTGATCGAGACGAAATTTTAGTATGTTGTTCCTGAGTCTTGCATCTTTACATCCAACTATTAGAATCTGATTTGGAGATCTCTAACATAGTATTTTCTGTCTAGCCCTCCTTATATACGAGTTTGTATTATGTCATCTATTGGTGTTGATTATTATATTTTTTTGTGCCAAAGAGAAAATTGAGTAGATGAGAGAAAACGTCCATTTCAAAATTTGCTATAGTCTCGATCTATGACCAAACGATCTCTGATCGCGATGACATTTTAGTACGTTGTTCCTGAGTCATGCGTCTTGACATCCAACGGTTAGAATCTGATTTAGAGCTCTCTAACATGGTATTTTCTACGTTTCCCTCCTTGTATACGATTTTGTATTATGGCATATATTGATGATGATTATTAAATTTTTTTGTTCCAAAGAGAAAAGTGTCCGGAAGAAAAATAACTTTTACATCAAAATTTGATCTAGTGTCAATCCATTACCAAACAATCTCCGAATGAGACAAAATTTTAGTATATTATTCCTGAGTCATGCATCTTGACATCTAACGGTTAGAATCTGATTTGGAGTTCTCTAACTTAGTATTTTTTTGTCTAGACCTCCTTGCATACGAGTTTGTATTATGTCATTTATTGGTGATGATTATTCGATTTTTTTGTGCCCAAGTGAAAAGTGCCAAGAATAGAGAAAACATTAATGTTAAAATTTGCTCTAGTCTCGATCGATAACCAAACGATCTCTGATCGTGGCGAAATTTTAGTATATTGTTTCTGAGTCTTGCATCTTTACATCTAACTGTTAGAATCTGATTTGGAGATCTCTGATATAGTATTTTCGGTCTAGCCCTCCTTTTATACGAGTCTTTAATATGTCATATATTGATGATAATTATTAGGTTTTTTGGTGCCAATGAGAAAAGTGAGTGGAAGAGAGAAAACGTTCATATCAAAATTTACTATAGTCTCGACATCCAATGGTTAGAATCTGATTTGGAGCTCTCTAACGTAGTATTTTCTGTCTAGCTATCCTTGTTTACGAGTTTGTATTATGTCATATATTGGTAATGATTGGTAGATTTTTTTGTGCCAAAGAGAAAGTTGCCTAGAAGATAGAAAACTTTCATATCAAAATTTGCGTAAGCCTCGATTGATTACCAAACGACCTTTGATCGAGATCAAATATTAGTATGTTGTTCTTGAGTCTTGCCTCTTGACATCCAACAGTTAGAATCTGATTTGGAGCTCTTTAACATAGTATTTTCTACCTAGCGCTCCTTATATACGAGTTTGTATTATGACATATAATGGTGATGATTATTAGATTTTTTTGTGCAAAACAAAAAAGTGCCTGGAAGAAAAAAAACGTTCATATCAAAATTTGATCTATTCTCGATCCATTACCAAACAATCTCTGATCGGGAAGAAATTTTAGTATATTGTTCCTGAGTCTTGCATCTTGACATCCATTGGTTAGAATCTGATTTGGAGCTCTCTAACTTAGTATTTTTTGTCTAGCTCTACTTGCATACGAGTTTGTATTATGTCATTTATTAGTGATGATTATTAGATTTTTTTACTCTAGTCTCAATCAATGACCAATTAGTATGTTGCTCCTGAGTCTTGCATCTTTACATAGTATTTTTTGTCTAGCTCTCCTTGTATAAGAGTTTGTATTATGTCATATATTGGTGATGATTATTAGATTTTTTTGTGCCAAATAGAAAAGTGAGGGGAAGAGAGAAAACGTTCAAATCAAAATTTGCTATAGTCTGAATCTATGACCAAAGGATCTCTGATCAGATTATTAGATTTATAGTATGTTATTTCTGAGTCTCGCATCTTGACATCTAGCGATTAGAATCTAATTTGGAGTTTTCTAACTTAGTATTTTTTTTGTCTTGCTCTCCTTGTATACGAGTTTGTATTATGTTATAAATTGGTGATATCAAAATTGGCTCTGGTCTCGATCATCGAGCAAACGATCTCTGATCGGGTCGAAATTTTTGCATGTTGTTCCTGAGTCTTACATCTTGACATCCAACGGTTAGAATCTGATTTGGAGCTCTCTAACTTAGTATTTTTTGTCTAGCCCTCCTTGTACACGAGTTTGTATTATGTCATATATTGGTGATGATTTTTAGATTTTTTTTTGTAAAAGAGAAAGGTGCCCAGAAGGGAGAAAATGTTCATATCAAAATTTACTCAAGCCTCACTCGATTGCCATACGACCTCTGATCGAGATGAAATATTGGTATGTTTTTTTTGAGTCTTACCTCTTGACATCCAACAGTTAGAATCTGATTTGGGGCTCTCTAACATAGTATTTTTTACTTAGCCCTCCTTGTATACGAGTTTGTATTATGTCATATATTGGT
>JAOTAX010115533.1:0-24825 GCA_025629825.1 Erythroxylum guanchezii | reverse complement strand
TACTCAAGAATTAATATAGTAAATACTAGTGAATTTATTATTATTAATATCCTCTTAAATTATATCTAAATATATGACAGATTTTTTGAATGTTTCAGGTTCAGGTTTAAACTTAAACCTACAAGTTAGAAACCTGAACCATTAACCTGATTTTTCAGGTTTTACCTGAACTCAGGTTCGGTTAACCTT
Source organism: Erythroxylum guanchezii (assembly GCA_025629825.1). Taxonomy (NCBI): domain Eukaryota; kingdom Viridiplantae; phylum Streptophyta; class Magnoliopsida; order Malpighiales; family Erythroxylaceae; genus Erythroxylum; species Erythroxylum guanchezii. Next base: position 24,636 of record JAOTAX010115533.1, on the reverse strand, counting down.
GTTTACAGGTTCAGTTCATGCAGGGTAGGTCTGGTTCACAAGTTCGCGGGTTTTCTTGAACACCCCTATAAGGAAGAGCCTAGCCTAAAGGTCAGGGTGAACAAAGTGAACAACATAGAGATTGGCCTTGACATTAGAGGGGATAGCGTCGTAGATTGATAGTAAAGTTGAGATATTAAGGAAGTTATCAATTCTTTGAACACCAATGTGGAAAAACATAACATTCCTTAAACAGATTGAGATATAGTATTGAACATCTTATTCCTAATTTCGGAGGGATAAGGGTTTTCTTGTTTTAAATTTTTGTTCCTTAATATTAATTAATTATTTAAACAAAAAGCTGACATGTACATCTCATTCCATTTGTTACCATATGTGTCTAAAATTATGTTTGACATGGCTTGTCACGTCAACAACGTTAACGAAGATAATAAAGTCAGGCTAGATTTGAAAAAAATTGAAAGTTTAGGTATTTAATTACCACTTTATAAAGTTTAGGCTATAATTGCAAAACTGTGTAAAATTTTAGATTTTTTAATTAACTCAAAAAAATAATACAATAAATTTAAAATAAGGTAAAGAATAAAAATATAAAATAAGTAAATAAATATACAAACAAAAAAAAGACAAGTAAATAAATAAATCAAACAAGTCAATACAAAAACAATTTGGGCTAAGTAAGCAAATATTTAGGCTAAATAATTACTAGAGAAGTACTAAATATTAAATGTTTAGGCTACATACAAGACATAAGATTAAAAGGAAAATGTTCAAAGAACCTATGAGAAAGAGAAGGATCTCTCTATGTGAGATCTTTTGTCTATATCTTAGTATGCCAAAATTTTCTATTGAGGATCATATCCTTGGTAAGTTTCAATAGGGCCGTATCATTCTTGATCATTGTTTCCCAGTTTTTCTTAAGCTTTCCTTTTTTCCTTTTACAGTCTCTAAGTATAATCTTTTCATATCTTCTCATTAGATCATCAGGGTGTCTCCTCTATAACATGTTTGAACCACCTAAGCTTTGTCTCTCAATTTTTCATTAATATTAGCCATCTTTAATTTGTCTCTTAATATTACATTCCTGACCTTATCTCTTCTAGTAAGGTTACATATCCAACAGAGCATCCTTATCTTCACCGCTATTAACTTATGACTATGCACCTGTTTGATGGGTCAACACTGTACTCTATAAAGCATAGCTGACCTAATTGTTCAATAATAAAATTTACCCTTAACCTTAAGTGGTATCTTCTTGTTACATAAAACTTCTGATGCACATCTCTATTTAAGCCACCCTGATCTAATACGATGAACTATATCTTTATCAATCTCTCTATCAATTTGGATTATAGTTATTAGACACTTAAAACGCTCTTTCTGTGATATAACTTTTGAATCAATTTTTACCTTCATATTAAAAGTCATCATATGACCTGAAAAGTTATACTATAAGTACTTAGTCTTAGTCTTGCTCAATTTAAAGCCCTTCAACTCTAATGTATCTCTCTAAAGTTCTAGCTTGACATTGACATCCTCTTTTGTTTCATCCACTAAAGTGATTTCATCAACAAATAACATACACCAAGGCACATCCCCTTAGATATTCTTGGTGAGATAATTAATCATTACTACAAACAAAAAGGGGCATAATGAAGAACCTTGGTGTAGTGTAATAATGATAGAAAAATGTTTTGTATCTTCTTATATCATCCTTACTCTAGTCTTTACACCCTTGTACGTATCCTTAATAACCTGTATATAGGTCATAGGAACTCCCTTAGCTTCTAAACACGTTTACATAATTACCCTAGGCACCCTTTTATATGCCTTCTCTAAGTTAATAAAAACCATGTGTAGTTTGTGTTGTCTTTCCCTGTAATATTTTATTAATCTTCTAAGGAGATGTAAATTTTCTGTTGTGGACCTTCTTGGCAGGAAGCCAAATTAGTTCTCTAGGATAGGTGCATTCTTTCTCTCTCTCTCTTCTTAATCACTTTTTCCTATAACTTCATGGTATAACTAAGTAGTTTGATTCCTTTATAATTATTACAACTTTGGATGTTGCCTTTATTCTTGTGTAGAGGAATTAGCATACTAATTCTCCACTAATTCATGATTTTTGTAGACTCAAGGATCACATTAAATTTTTTGGTTAACGAAGTAAGACCCTCTTTGCCTAGACTTTTCCATACCTCTACGAGTATTTCATTAGGGCTTACTACCTTTCTACTCTTCATCTCCCTCAAATCTCTTTTAATTTCTTCCATTGTAATCTGTCAATGATAATTGAACTACTAAGATCACCTAAAGAGATGTTGTCCTCTGTGCCTTCATTAAAAGGTTGTAGAAGTTTCTATGTCATCTTCTCTTAATGTCATTTTTAGTCACGAGCACCCACCCTATTTCATCTTTTATAAAACAAACTTGATCTAAGTTTCCCACTTTTTTTTTTCTCTAGCTCTTGCCAACTTAAAATATATCATTTTATCATTCTTTAGTTCCTAATCATTGCTATAATTTCTTATAAGCTTTGATTTTAGTTTATAAAATTATCTTCTTCACCTTTTTCTTTACTAGTTTGTAATTTTCTATATTAGCTACTCTTTGTACCTCTGAGGTGCTATCCAATATAGCTTTATAGGCACCCTTCTTAATCTTAACCTTTTCTTGTACATCTTTATCCTACCACCAAGACTCCATATTACTTACCCTATGCCCTTTAGAAACACAAAAGATCTCTTTATTTGTATTCCTTAAAAGAGTTACTATTCTCTCCCACATCTAGTTAGCATCTCTTTCTAATTTCCATTCTTCTCTATATATGTCTTTTATTCCTACGTTGTTCAATCGTATCCCCTTTTAAATTCCACCTTCAGACTCAATACACCTCTTAAGACTTCTCCTTTTCCTCCACCCCTTAACTATTAGATCCACAACTAACATTTTATGCTGAGTTAATAAGCAAACATTAGGTATCACCTTCCCATCCTTGTGATGAGGTTAATTGCTTTACTTTACAAGAAAGTACTTAATTTGAGTTTTGTGGTTTTGCTCCTAGAATCACTAGGTGCTTCTCATTTTTCTTGAAAAATAATTGGCTATCACTAACTTAAACACTACCATGAGATCTAATAAATCAGTCCCACTATTATTCCTATCATCTTACTTGAAACCCCCATGAGTCCATGAATATCCATTCGAAGTTACTCCTATATGACCATTAAAGTCTCCTCCTAGAATAACTCTCCAATCAATGGGGATTTGTTGAATCACCTTCTCTAGCTCTTCCTAAATTTGACGCTTAAGTTGTTCTTCCATCCCAACTTAGGTTGCATATGCACACACCACATTCAAAACAACACCTTTAACTACAATATTTAAGGAACTAATCTTATCACTAGCCTTCTTTACCCCCATAATATGATTTATGATTTCTTGGACAATCAAGATACCTACCCCTTTTGTCGTCTCAATCACCACAAGAACCAAAGTTTAAACCTATTAATCTTTTTTGTTTTAACCTCGTCCACTTAGTCTCCTAGAAGCATGCTTTATAAATCTTATATTTGTTTAAAATTCTTACTAATTCCAAAGACTTCCTTGTAAGGGTCTCGATTTTCCAAAAACCTATCCGTAATCTATTAATATCTTCTCTTCTCTTAAACCCAAAACTTAACGAAAGACTAGCCCTTACTTTATCATTATAATTCAAAGTCATCACTCCTACCCTAATACCCAACACAAGCTATAGATTACAAGCCCAACAATTTCTTAAACAACTATAATATTATATAAGAAAGGAAACAAATATTGATATTAAATCCCAAAATAGGCAACGTACAAAACACAAATGTGAAAATCACAAATACACACGATAGCAAGAAAATAAAAATTAGATGGCCCAAATTATGAACCAATAATAGCAACTAGGTTGCTACAGAATGCTAAAACACAATACTAGACAGTTAAAACAAGAATAAACAAATATTAAAATTTATAAATATGAAAGAACATAAAATTTTTAATGGTTTAATAAAGACTGAAAACTAAAATCTTAACTCCTAAAGAGCAACGAATCAACCACAAAAAAAACATAATCTAAAACTAATCATAAGTATGTTCAATAGAGAAGAAAAATTTATGAGATACCAATTAACTAAAGAAGGGAAATAACCAAACCGATTTGATATGTTTAAGATGCCACATATCAGCTTAGTATATTCCAGTTATAGTAGCCATTATTCCTCAAAAACTCTTGAGGGTCACTCCAGATCTTCAAACGAATGAAGCAAAGCAGATTGCTTTACAAAAGCTAGATGAGGAAAGAAAAGGATCGAAAATAACAAAAGATTACGCAGTTTGTGATTAAAGCTAGATGGAATAAGGGATACTTGGATTAGTGACAATAACATAAACAATAAAAAAAAGTCAAAATCAAAGTTTAAGAAATCATTATGGACATTCAAAAAAATAAGAATATATACAAATCACAAAGAAAAAATTCCAAAAGCATAAGTAACAGATCTACAAAAAGAAATTTTAGGTTTGCCAAAATGATTGACCCAGATTTAATGTTAGTAATCTAGGTTTGAATAATAGATAAACTCCTAACACAAAACCCCCAAACCCGAGCAACCATAAGAGATGAAAGAAAACCAAATCATTAACAACCTAAAAAGAGATAATTTTCATAGAAGAGAGTATTAGCAAAAAGAAAATCTTGACTAACACAATCATAGTACAAAAAAAATCAATCTTCAAAGAAAACAATCAACCTATTTTAAACAAACTTTATTATTTTTCAACTTTCTTTACTTTGTGAATTCACCTCTGTTATATTGAATTCCCTTTTGTCGTTTGTGATTCCCTTGTTTAATAATCAATTACTTTCTTTACTACATATTTTATTTAAACACATCTTTTCATTTTAGTACCTTAGAATTATATTTTTAAATTTTTCCAAAGCCCATTTATAATGTTGATAAGAAGTCGAGTACAAATTCTGGGAGAATTCCTCTTTGACATATGCCTAAATTCCAAAATAACACAAAACAATTTAGCATGCTTAGTGGGACCATGATGCCACAAACACAAAATGGAAAAAAGAAATTTGCCTCTAGCCCTAGAGGAAGAAGTCCCTATAGTCATAGGGAATGAAGGCTTTTTATCCTAGATGGTAAAGAATCTTAAGAAGGCAGCCTAGCCTTCAGCTAACTTTCCCACTGACAAGAATCTAAAATTGCCTTAATGGAATGATGATGTTTGCATAAACAAAATTCCAGAATTGAAGTCTAAACACAGCCTTCATGACCGATGTTGTCAACTGATAGAATTTTTTGGACATAATTCACTTACTCTATCAATACAAATCTCCAAAGAACTCGAGGGAGTCCTGCTTTTGACACAATGGAAATCAAAGAATCTGGTCGCCTTCTAGCTGCTTCCTTTATAGATCAAAGTTATGTCCCTCCTTATAAAAGAGAGGATGTCACTACAATACCTCCTCATGTTGATCCTAGTGGTGCTTGACATGTAGACAAGCTCCAAATTCCCAACAGATAAGGATTTAGTGGGGAGGTTAAAGTGAACAAACCATAATAAGGTTTAAGGGTTAATATTGCAGCTATAAACTACAATCCCATTATTCCCCCACTACAAAAGGGATTACAAGTTAATATTGAGATCATTAGAGAAGTTGTTCAGGAATTGTAAGGGCTTAGTTTGAGATAACTTGGTCACCCAAAATTCCAGAAGCCTTACCTAAAATAATTTGATTATGAGAATCCTTATTCTCATGGTTAAAGAATTCTCGAATTCAACTTCTTTTTTTATGAAGATGGTCAATCTACCATTGAACACATTGCTAAAATCACCATACAACATGGAAAATTAGCCAATTACAAAAAAATTTACTACTTTAACCTCATGTTACTCCCAAATTCATTAAGATGAACCATCTTCTCTTGATATATTTTGTTGCCCATGAATTCTATTCTTTCTTGGGCTAAAATGGAAAGATTATTTCCTACTCTATTTTTTAGGGGTGAGCTCGAAGTTAGTATAGTTGATTTGTTAAAGGTTACTAAGAAGAGTGGTGAGAATGCTAACATGTTCATCACTCATTTTAAGAAAATGATACATCAATGTCGATCACGCTTCTAAATATCAAACATATGAACTTAGTTTGAAAAAAGATTGGACAGTAAATTGTGGAAGAAATTCCAAGGCATGGAATTTCATAATTTCTATAAAATGGTAGCAAAAGTCTCTTAATACAAAACTTCTTAAAGAAGAAGGTGATTGGAAGAAGAATTTAGTAGGCACTTATGATACTAAGACAAATTCTTATGATTCGATAGTAGCCAAAGTCAAAATCCCTAAAACTTGTGTTTCCCCTCTTTGGCGCACAAATCACTAAATTCAAAAAGAAAATGCAGGCTTCATCTACTCAAGTTTAGTACACCTTTGACACCTCTATTATAAGAGATCTTTGATTATTTGTTATAAGAAAATTTCATCAACTTACTACTAGAGCATAAAATTCCTATAAAAAAGTTAGAGGTGGAGACTAATACAAATATTACAATGCCTAAAAGACATTATTGGAGATGTAGTTGGGAATTTAAGAACATGGACCGATAAATTCGTGTTGGGGATTTAAGAATATGGTCGAAGACTTGATAAATAAGGGAATTTTATTGTTCATTGAGGCTAATAAGACTATGCTAATTTATAAAGACCTGTTCCTGCCAGTGGCAACCATTAATGCCATTGAATTTGAGTTATGCCCATTGTTAGATGTCAAAAAGGAGTTGAAGATTATAGAAGACTATTTAGCATCAGCATCAAATTTAGGAACATGTGTTTCTCTTCCTAATTATAATCCCAAAAAAATCACTAAGCATAATTCACCAGAGTTTAAAGGCAAAGATATAAACCTCAAATTCTAAATTTTCAGCACATACAACTTATATTTAGTGCCACTAGGCGTGTCACCATCCCATTATTGACAGCAAATAAGACATTCTAAGAATCTGATACCGTTAACTCAAACTTAGAAAAGACGACTTTAGCAACAAAGATCCACTACTAAGATCAAAAAAATAAACCAGCATTCTTAGAGGAGCCAACTTCAAGAAATTCATCTTGTGTGAAAATCATTTTCTTTAAAGAAAGTTTTACGGATCCTAATAATAAAAAGGAAAAGGTAGAAGTCATCTGATATGAGGGGTAATTTCTACTATATAGATCTTATAAGCAAATACACCTATCAATCTATAGTATAGTGTTAGTGAATATTACTTGTCAATTACACGATGACTATAAATACTGGTAATAACCTATTTTCTATAATCTAACCGAAAAATAGGGTAATGGTTTAATTAAAACTAAACTAAAATTTAAAAAAATAATAAACTAAAACACAAGTAACATTAAGATTAATCAGTATTAAATAACTAGTAGCTAGGTAATGAATTCTCATAAGATTTCTTAAGTATTATCCCTTTATTATATAATTCAATTATAGGTCATTGGATTGTGGAAATTCCTATCTTATCTTAATATTTTAATCAAGATTATTAGTAATTAATCCTCTGTTGATTAACTAAAACCTCTTTCTAGTTAAAACCTCTAAGATTGTATTACTCAATTTATGAAATTTATTATTAGATTTAAGCCTAATCTAGAGGATTTATGTCAACCTATCTCTAGGTTTGCATGTAGCTCCTTTTAATCATAGTAGATCTATTCATACAAAAGGATTTCTCGACCTTAATCATATGAAATCAAACATTGAACTAATATCCTAGAAATATTAATTTAAGAATAAAAAAGCATAATTGAATAGCAATGAATGAATGAATCGAATTACATTAAATAAAAGATCAAATCACAATATCCATCCTAACTAAGGTTCATCACACCTAGTCATTAAATAAATTTATTTTGTAAACATAGAAAACAAAAAAACATAAAAAGTTCATAAGAAGAATTAAAAAGAAAAGAATCCATAAAATATATTTCCCTTTTTCTCTAATGTAATCCCCTTGAAACTTTGTTGGAAAGTTATTCTCCATTGGATCTCTGAAGTAATCTTTCTGTTTTCTATCATCCTAGGTTCATAATTGTGTCTCAAATTCTAACTTTGCCTTTAACTATGACTCTATCCCCTCCTCTCTTGTCTCCTCTTCATAATTTCCTTTTATAGTGCAAAATCAAATCGTGTGATTGACTGTGTATCTTAAAAATATTTCAAAAGATTGTAAATTCACATGATTCTAGGACCTTACATGGGCATGAGATACACCTGTGTTTGTGACTTACACGAGCATGTGTCTTTATAAGTGCAAAACAATGTCTTCAAAGCTTTACATGTTCACAATACTTATACGATCGTGTAGTTTATTCACACTAGCATGTACTCTTCAAAAAAGTGTGTCTGTAAAATAGATCCAATTCTTCTATTTTATACCTTGAGTTCTTCCAACTTTCTCTCCTTTTGATCTATGAAGGCAATTGATACCTAAAAACATACTAAAAATAAAATAAGTATAAAAAACAACATAAAACTCTCAAATAACAAGTAAAACACACTAAATATGGGTTTAAAAACATAATCCATTAAATGTTTACCAAACATCCCCACGATTAAGATTTTTGCTTGACCTTAAGCAAATCATAATCCAAATAGTTAAACTTAAGAACATCGATCCCTTATCAATCTCATCCTTTCCATCCACATTCTAAATTATCATATTATATCAATCAAATCTACATACAATTAAACTCAAGTTATCGTAGAACTAACTTTCATATGACAATATCAATAGCAATCAAATTGATAATCTTCATAAAATTAAAAGCACAAATTCCACACCCTCGTAAGGGATTCAATCAACGTACTCAAAATGTTTAGGGTGGAAAATATAACAAACTCTTAAATCATTACATATGAGGGTATTTAATCATAAGCTTGTAATAAAATCACATCACCACCATTAATAAGTAAATTTGAAACAAAAATAAAAAGGTGTTTTAAGGTGTCATGAGGCTTAAGGTATGGTAGGTATAATTAAAAAGAGTAATAAAATTAAATAAAATTTACGTAAACAAGATTACATAAAACTTGGTTCTTCATAGCATATGTCCTTCAAATAATAATTTCATTGGTATAATAATAATTCTTCTTACTCTCCAACAAATATCAAAAAAAAAATTCTTTTTTCCTTGTTCAATATGCTTGTAACAAAGAATTTTTAAATTTTGAACTTTTTCGAGCAACTTTGGAAAGAATATAAAATTATTTTTTAAAAAGCATTTGAGAAGAAACAATTTAACAATCCATATACCAATAATCAAAGAAATATTGGATCTTTTCTTTAAAATTCTTCAAAATAACTTAAGTTTCAAGCTATCAAGTAAATGCAAATCCTTTAACTTTCAAAAATAATTAAAAGTTTTCAAGAAAAATAGGATAGAGGCTATCAATGTGGTTATATTCAATCAAAGAAAGCCTAAGTCATAAAAAGTGGTTACTCCTGAGGGATAAAAATAGGATAATAATAATTAAATAAAATAGACTAATACAAAAGGTTAAATCAAAGTGCTTTTTTAAAAATCTTTTTAATGCCTTTTAGTTTAAGAATGTGGTCTCAACATGAATAATAAATCAAGTTCTAGAATCTTCTAACTATGCACAATAAAAGAAAACATAGATTAAAAAGCGTCAAATATTGATATATTTGCTTTTCGACTCAAAAACGCACAAATAGTCTCATGTATGTAAATAATATGAAATTTTCATTCAAATTAAGTATCTCAATGGTTAATAAAAATGACATATAAAAGAGAGTCAATTTTAACTTTCATCCTTTTGCATACTAACTAAATTCAATAATCGATAATAACCTAAATTGTTTCAGGCAACTTTTACTAAATTAGGATGTCAATTAATAAGAATAAATAAATATTTTAATAGGCTTTAAAATTTTAAAGATTTTCATTAACTACTTCCCTACACTTAAAATATGTACATTATTCCCAATGTACGCAATAGAAGCATAGAAAAATATAATATCAAAGAAAACACAAAAAGTGAGAAAGGAATATCTTGGTACTTCATTAATAAGAACTAAAAATTGTAAATTCAGTAAAGATTCTATTTGATATTATGTACAATCATCCTCATAAAAGAAAAACAAAAGGGGATAAAAAGGCAAAGGAAAATGAAAAGAAATAAAATAAAAATAAAAATGACTTACAATAATAAAGTTTAATAAGACTAGGTCCTTACTAACTATAAGAAAAAAAGAAATAAAATAAGAAAAATACAAAAAAAAAAGAAAACCTTAATCGAGCATCTTATATTACCTTTATAGTTTTCAGTCATCTAGTGAAATGGGGATGTCCATAGCCTCTGTATTATCAGGTGCAACTATTGGAGTAAATGATGATGGCCTAGGTCTTGCTGCTAGAGGTGATATCTCGAGTCTAAGGTGACCTACCATCTTGTATAGTACATCCTCCATCCATCAACAATGTGCCTCTAACTGTAACATATATGCTATAAGCTCCCATTGGTCATCTTGTATAGATGTCTACTTACCTAGAATCATCCCTATGTACTTATCCAATATGACTAATCTTTAGCTAATCTTGATATGGAGGTGGTGTTAGACTCTTGGGCGTGTTTGTGCTATCTATGAAGTCATCTAAGTGCTCTGCTCCTCCTATAGTCTTATCTCGGTGGCTGCTCTGGTAAAATCGCTTGATCTCCGTCTGTTCCCATAGCTATATGGACAACCTTAACTCCCAACAATCGATAGATTTCTCATATCGCTCCCTGTCTCTTACGCACTATATGCATATTCTTCATCATGTCCAGATTGAGGGTAACAATGCTATCGAGAAGCCTCATCAGTGGTATTTGGTTGACTTTTACCCTCCTCACCAGGTATATCACATAGGGGCCGATGCATATTGTCCCTATCTTTTGCTTCTCACTTTAAAGCGAAAAATACAGGGCTAAGGCATGCCTCAGGTGTATCAGCGTCCTCTTTCTCATACTCTACAAGTAAAACACATCAAAAGTTTTGACTACATCGAAGCTATCACTTTGGCTACTTATTATATGATTAAGATCTTGTGAATGTACTTAAGTGCCTGTTATCATAGAGTAGATGCCTTGGATTTGTTCAAATCATAATATGCCTCCTCATTGAAGTTACGCTAGAGTGATGAATACACACTATACAAAAAATCCACCTAAAGGGTCGTGTACTATTGTGTCTCCACGGAGTTCTGATCATAGAGCCCAATCATCACAGACAATTTTGTGTAACTCATTCTCGTCATATCCTTGAGCATTTGAATTGGATCATGCTTGGCCAGCTCCAACGGTAATAACCCTTTTCCACGAAGAATATGAAGTACACATCGAGTGTAAGCTTCCAATATATGGGCTCCATGATCTCAAAGAATCAAGACCACACTCCAACACTAATAATTTCCTAAACCTGTTGGGCCAAACTAATATGCTCTAATGCTTTTGAGTTTATACATCTATCGGTCCTAAACCTCTTATCCTTAAGCCTCTAAAATTGCTCCTCATAGGCCTCGACATTAAAATGCAACATCTTATGTCACACTAGTGGATGTGCGATAATATTGCTGATGGGCGAGCTTCACTTGGGTCTCTAGAAGACCCTTCACCTTTTTATCTTTTCCTCGATACCCCCTTTGCCTTTCGTTATTGCACTAATTTCATTCTTTCTATCGTTGTACTTAAAAAATAAAATTTGAGGAAAAAATGAATATTAAATACAAAAATAATTCCGCTATACTTGATTTGTACACTCACTGTGTTGTACAATTACAAAAAACACATAATCAAAAATCAAATTAAACTAAAACAATGAAATTAACAAAATAATTAAAAATTAAACAAATCAAAAAATAAAAACATAACTAAAAATGCAATTAACAACCAAAGTTAATCGAATTATGCAATTACTAAATGCAATTCCTAAAATTTAAAATTAAATTAAGTAATTAAACATATATTGCATACACAATTAAACCCTAAATTATGCAAAATATAGAACTGATATGAAATTAAACTAATAAACGTTAAATAATTAATAGACAAACAACAAATTATACATATTGATAACATAGTGAGCAAAATTAACATTCCCAAATTTAAGTTTCATTAAATCCACATGCAATTCATCAAAATAACCTAATAATTCATAGGGAAAGGAATGGAATTTTTTTGTAAATATGAAACAAGATGAAAATTAGGTAAACAAACCTTGGATTGGATTAATTGCAAAACTTTAGTGATATGGTGAAAATAAGCCTTAAAATTTCTAAAAATCCAAATGTAATCTACATAAAATACAAGAAAACTCAATTTTGGTTTCGTAAAATCCCTTGAAATAGTTGGGATATGTTGTAGGAGTGGATATAATAGAGAAGTGGCTAAAGCAAAAGAGGGAGAAAAAGGGAGAAAGTATAAGAAGGTTAGGGCTTTCAAAAAGGGTCGTGGACTTACATTGTTAATTACACGATAGTGTAACTAATCGTGTAAGTCATTGTAAACCTAGACATAGGCATATAATTAATACATTCTAGAGGATTGAGCTACATGGGCGTGTCCCAAGCCCATATAAAGATTTTCACTCAAAATTAAGTGAATTAAATGATACATACCACAAACACAATAATTAGGCAAAATCAAATAAGGATGCTTAATAATTTAACGTAAAACATATAAAAATCAATGAAACCTAAAAGTAAACTCAAAGTAATTGAAATAACATAATCAATTTAATCAAAACTATCTTAATTCTTTGGTTGCCACCTAAGTAGCTCTTGGCTATTATATTTAACTTAACATTCCTAAGCATGATTAAGGGGGCTTATAAAGATTAAGTTTTTTCTTTCTTTAAATGGCTTTCTTAACATCTAAGTAAGCTACTTGCTTTTTCCTTATAAGTCGTTTCTCATATTTCCTTCTGCCTTAAACTAGAAACAACTCTAATAGACCTTTAAGAAAAGAATCCTGTAAATTTCCGAAACTAAATCATAAAATATATGGATAGAATAACCATCATCAATATGTTCAAGGGAGTAATTCATGAAATCAAGTAATTTAAATGTAACCTCTTCGTCTCCAACCTTAAGCACTAGCTTTTCATCAATAACATCAATAATAAACCTAGCAATTGCTAAAAAAGGTCGACCTAAAATTAGAGGAGCTTCTATATCTTCCTTTATATTAAGAATCACGAAGTCCACTGGGAAAATAAACTTATCAACTGTAACATGAATATCCTCAATAATACCTCTAGGATACTTTACTGATCTATCTGCTAATTGTAAACTCATATTAGAAGGTTTTGGTTCACTGAATACTAGTTTCTTAAATAAAGAATAAGGCATCATATTAATATCGACCCCTAGGTCAGATAAAACTTTTTCCACTTTTAGGCTACCAATTTGACAAGGGATAGTAAAATTCATTAGATAGTTAAGCTTCTTTGGTAGCTTGCTTTGAAGAATTGTCGAGCATCTTCTGCTTAGCGTCACTGTCACCAACTCCTCTAACTTCCTCTTTTTTATTAATAACTCCTTCAAGAATTTTGAATACTTATGCATCTATACAAGAGCCTTAACAAGGTGTAAGTGAATATGAATTTGTTTAAACAGTTCAATAAATTTACCAAAAGGCTCATTTGTGCGATCTTTTTTCGCTTTGGCAGGATAAAGGATGGTAGGCTAAAATTTCTTGACTTTTAGAAGGCGTCTTCACCTTCAACTTTCTCTTGATTCCTGGTGTCATTCTTTTTCTCATCTTGGGTTTTGTTCTCCTTTTGCAACTCTTTTCCACTCCGAAGGGTAATTGCCAACAAATGTTCCTAAGATTTGTCTCAGTGGTACAAGGCAAACTCCTTTGTTATCTTTTGAAAACTAGCTTTGCAAGCTAATTGAGCTAATTTTTCAAGTTATATTTAGAAGCCTCCTAATTTCTCAATAAAGTTCTAGTGAATTGAAATCTTGCCTTTAAAGTTTGAAGAAATCTAGTCATGAGGTCTTCCAACCTTGGATTTTTTTCTCAAGGTAGGTGTTATTGAAATCTTAGTAGAAGGTTGTTCCTTAGTTGCCCTTAATTTCCTCAAAAGAAATTTGGGTGATTTACATCTTAGATTGTAAGTTTTACTATAAGGATTACTATAAGGTCTAGGAGCATTCCCCATATAATCCACATGTTCAAGCTTTAATGCGTAGCATTTTTGACTTGGATGTCCTAGCCTTCATACCTCACTCTGCATCACTTGGACTAATTGAGGATTTATAGTTAATCCATCTTATCTTTTTGCACAGTTCTTTAACCTGGCATGCCTACACTATAACCACATATATGTACTATGCTCCAACTAGCATGCTAAGTTTTAGTCGAGAAGAGCACCACTGATAGTCATGCAATAAGGTCCTAAGCTACTTTTGGTGTTTTGCTAACTAAAGAACCCCTAGCTACTATATCTATCATCTACCTCATTTCTTGATTTAGTCCATTATAGAAGGTCCAATTTGCATCCATAATGGTATACCATGATATGGGCACTTTCTAAGTCAATTTAGGCATAAGAGGGCATGTCATTCGTTAGTTTTGGATTCTTAACTTGCTGAAAATACTTCAAAAGAAACTTTTATACCACTTAGTCCAAAGTGGTAAGGGATAACCTAGCCATAGAATTTAACTAATCTTATTATATCATCATTGGCACTATTGACCTTAAAAGTATCATAGATTTCCAAAAAAATTTATATATTTGTGTTGGGATCCTTATCTCATAACCTATCAAACTGGATAAATTGTTACATCATCTTAATGACACTTAGTTGGTAGTAACAGTAGGTCTCACAATGCTAGACTCTGTTCTTGTCAAGTCTGGTATAGCGTAATTGAACATGGTCTTTGGTTGGTTTGCCATGGTTTCCAATCCTTTGTTATCAATATAATCTTCTAGGTCCTCTATCTATAGAGCTAACTTGAACTTTATTAGTAGGGTCCTTCAAAGATTTCTACAAATTATCTCTTAATTTTTAGTTTCTTTTTCAATTATTTGTGATAGATTTCCTTCAATTATAAACTAACCTAAATACTTGTAGAAGTGAAAAAAAACCAAAAAGTAAAAAAAAATAACTAAACAAATTAAAAACCAAAAGTAAAAGAAATAAAGCAAGTAAAAATGGCTAGATTAACAAAAATCAGGTGTTCTTAATGTTCATGTCCCTAGCAACAGTGCTAAAAAGTTAGTATGAAAGTTGATCTATACTCTATAGATCTCACAAGCAAATGCACTTATCGAACTATAGTATAGTATCAGTGAATATCGAGTGTTGATCCTGTAAGAACTACAAGTACTAGTAATAATCTTTTTTCTATTTTCTAGCTAATAAATAGGATGATGGTTTAATTAAAACTAAACTAAAATAAAATTTACACAATAATAAACTAGAACATAGATATCACTAAGATTAATCAATATTGAATAACTAGCATCTAGGTAATGAATACTTCTTAGGTATTAACCCTTTATTATGAAATTTAATTATTCATCATTTCACATAGAAATTCCTATCTTATATCAGTATCTTTCTCAAGACTATTAATAACTAATCATCAGGTGATTAACTGAAACCCCTTTCTAGTTAAAACCCCTAAGATCGAATTACTTGATTTGTGAATTTAACAATTAGGTTTGACCCTAATCTAGTGGATTTATTTTGACATATCTAGGTTAATATGCAACTTTTTTCAATTATAATAGATCTATTCATACAAAAGGATTTCTTAATCTTAACTACATAAAATCAAACATTAAACTAATATCCTAGATTTATTAATTCAAGAATAAAAATGAATAATTAAATCACAATGAACCAATCAATCAAATTGCCTTAAATAAAAGATCAAATCGCAACATCCATCTAAACTTAGGGTTCATCATACCTAGGCACTAAGTAAACTTAGTTCATAAACATATAAAACAAAACAAACATCAACAGTTCAAAAGAATAATTAACAAGAAAATAATCCATAAGATATATATTCCCTTTTCTCTAATGTATCCCCTTGAAAATTTGATGGAAAGTTATTCTCTATTGGATCTTTGAAGTAGTCTTTGTGTTTTTTGTTGTCTTAGATTCAGAATAATGTCTCAAACTTTAACTTTGCCTCTAACTGCGACTCTAACTCCTTCTCCCTTGTCTCCTCTTCATAATTGCCTTTTATAATGCAAAATTATGGTTTTTGGAATATACACGGTCATTCAAAAGGTCTTATAAGTAATTGAATATCTTAAAAACAATTTAAAATCTCAAATTTACACATTTCTAAGAGCTTATACTGGCATATGACACGAGTGTGTATAAGACTTACATAGACGTGTATCTTCACATGGGTAAAACAACATCTTTAAAGCTTTACACATTCGTAGTGACTTAAGCGGTCCCTTACATAGGTATGTTCCTTAAATGATGAGAAGGAACCAATTGAATTTGACTCCCCCAAACAATGTTTTTAGAGTAAAAATAAGGAAATTCTTAGGGTTTTTAGTTCACAATAGAGGAATCTAATTAAGATAGAGAAAATTCCATTCTCAAAACAAAAACCACCTCAGAATAAGATGCATCCTTAGAGGATTTTAGTCTAAGTGAACTATGTGAGAAGATTCATTTCTAAACTAACATTAAAACAAAAGAATTTTTATACTTATTAAGGTTGAAGAATTTTGAAGAATTTCATTGGGAGGAAAGGCATCAGGCAATGTTCGATAGTTTCAAGGAATATGTAACCAAACCTTCAATATTGATTGCCCTTAGAAAAGGAATGAGGTGAGCCATGAGCAAGCTATTTATTTTTCAGCATAATTCATACAACAATAGAAAAGAAGTATCATTTGTTGTTAAGTTATGCTTGACATTGTATCCTCTTTTTTCAAAATTAGGGCATTATTTGTTGCAAAATAAAGTCCATATAGTTTCACAGATTAATTTAATGAAATATATGTTGAATAAGCCAAACCTCTATGGAAATATTGAGAAATGGCATATGACTCTTATAGACTTCAACTTGATATATTACCCTTAGAAATATATAAAAGGTCATACATTAACGAACTTCCTAATAAGCCATCCCTCAATTAAAGTACAAGAGGATGTGGGACACTTGGTTCTCAGTTGGAAAAAGAAGCCATGGGAATTAAATTTTGATGGGTCTAATACAAAAAAAAATCAGTTGGTGTTGGAGTAGTCATAATTGTACTAAATGGGACCAAAACTCTTCTCTCTGTTAAAATGGACTCCCTATATATTAATAATCAAGTAGAATATGAAGACTTAGAAATTGGACTAGAACTTTTAGTTAATCTTAGAGTTAAAGAAGTTATAATCACAAGAGATTCACAACTGGTGTTACGCCAAGTGGTAGGGGAATATAAGTGTATGAGTTTAACTTTGTCAACCCATTATACTACTGCTCTCCAATTGCTAAAATTCTTCGATGATATAGAGTTTCAACATATTCCACAGGGTAAAAATTTGGATGGAAAATCAGCTTTCACAAATAGCATATGGGTTGAAAATTTTTAAAAGATTTAGTCTAAAAGTGTATTATGGTACAAAAAAAGGTCCCACCCATCAATTTATGAAAGGAGACTTTCACTAGAAGTTTTTAGCATCGATAAAATAAGTTTCCCAAAATTGGAGGTAAAGATTAAATACTTTTCTAGAAAATCCTAACAAGAAAGTGCCTTTCAAACTTTAAGCAATAAGCACACAATTTTATGTTAATTGCAGGAATTTCTATTTCGTTAACTTAATGACGAACTTCTTTTAAGATACTTTGGGATTCCTGAGGCATTAACAATAATGAGACAAGGTCATAAAAAGGTATGTGGAACACATTAGTCTGAAATAAGTATGAGATGGCAAATATGTCGGCATAGATACTATTGGTCGACATCTTAAAAGATTGTATATCAAATGCTAGAGGCCATGGATAGTGTTAAACTATAGCCGTTTAGAGGATAGGTCATTGATCTCATTAGGAAGATATATCCACTATCTTTAAAGGGACATAGTTTCATTTTGTTAGCCATATATTATTTTACCAAATGAGTGGTAGCTCAACTATTAAAGAAGCTTGATTAAACAGATGTAGTTAAATTCATCAAGGAGTAGATTATTTATTAACTTTTAATCCCTTAATTGATAACAAGTGATCAAGGAATTATATTTATGGGCCAGGAAGTTAGAGATTTTGATGAACTTTATAGGACAAAATTATTGAATTCGACTTTATATTATGCTCAGGCTAATGGTCAAACTGAAGCATTAAACAAAATAATTATTACAACTATCTAAAAAGGTTAGAGGAAAATCCTAGAGAATAGCACAGAATTACAATTAAAACCTTATAGGCAGAATTACGATTGAAACATTATAGGCATATTTTACTTCTGAGCATACTTCTCTAGGAATTATCCAATTTGCTTTAACCTATAGACATGATGTCATTCTTCTTATAGAAGTAGTGCTCCATCCTTGAGAGTAGTCAAATAAAATGGTTTGGAAAAGTTCAAGATTTTAGAATCGATGTTAATAGATTTAAAGGACTTAGATTAAGTACAACTTTAGGCTTTGAATAATATATTTATTTAAAAGGAAAAGGTGGAAAAATTCTACAATAAAAGAATTTGTTAGTTAGGATTTACACGAAGGGTGTTTATTGTGGAAATTGATCTTACTGCCTAAGATAAAAGATAGAGTAAGTGGTAAATGATCTATAAATTGTGAAGGGACATTCAGAATTTATAGAGTTTTAAGTTGTAATGCCCATTGATTGGCTAGTTTAGAGGTAGAACCTCATAGGCATTTCATTGATGGAAAATATTTGAAGCCTTGTATACTTACCTTTTTTGAAAAGTTGGGGATAAAGGAATAAGAGTGAATTCTCAAAATTCAGATAGCATTAGTCCAAAATAAACATTCACAAATAGAGTTCAAAACCTATATAAAATTAACCAAGGTTGACAAATTGAAATAAGGAAGAGAAGTTTGCAGTTGATCCAAATTAAAGGATCAAATTTGTAATATCCCGTCTCTTGAATTGTTGAGGGATTAAAGTGTTAGATTACTAAGTCTCATAAGTTGCATCATATAGAATGAATTCGGTACATTTACGACATGATTTTATGATTTTAGTCATATGCATGATATAGGATACTCACATGAATTGTGAGTTAGACAAATTGCACTCAATTGACATATTCCGAGGTATGAAACTAAAATGAATGTGATATGAATGTGCATTTCCAATGTCTTGTACTTTGGTTTACCAATGTTCAGAATTGATGGGTTGCAATTAGCAAATTGGAATTAATTGTTACAATTGAGAGATTGATGAATTAAAATATACATTTAGTCTAGGAAAAATGTCAAGTGGCAAGACAAGTTGTTACATGAAAAATTGGGATGACTAAGCCTATAAAATGAATGACATTTGGCAAGGAAAATTAAGTGACAAATGGCTTAGAGGTTGAGTGACAAATGGCAGTACATTTAAGTGACAATTGGCAGCCAAACAGAAGGACATGTGTACCATTTAAAGAGAAGACATATAGCTTGCTTCCTTATAGGACAAATGTCCTTAAAGAAGGAGACACTTATCTTAACTCATCTAATGACACACGTATATGGCAGAGTCTTTCCTTAGACGTTTCTGCAGTAATTCATTCTTCTTCCTCCCTCACATACCAAAATACACACATAACCCTCACAATTTTGAAATTCTACTTTACTTATGTTCATAGTCACTTCAAGATCCATATAAGATTCTACTCAAAGATAGCTATAAACTGCCATCATCTTTTTGCCTTTGTTGAAATCATTTTTACTCCCATTTTGTACTTGGATGATCTTGCATGCATGGAGGGTTAGGTTAGTTTGATCATTGAGATGGAATTTGAGCTAAACAAGAAAGTAAAGTATTGTTCTTTGTGGCATGCTGTGATAGAACTTGATGATGACTGAATTAGAGATGGATTGATGGTGATATTTGAGTGAAATAAGTGCTGGAAAATGATACATGAATGATAGTTTCTGTATGCATAAAAGATAGGAGTTTATGAGCTACCAAATGAATGATTTTGAGTTGGAATTGGAGCTGAAACTTACGAGGAATTAACATATAATTAAGGTATAATTGAGGTATAATTAATGAACTATTATGAAGGTGTTTTGAATTTGGTATGAAGGTGTTAGAATGTAGAAAAATTGAAGAAAAATGGATAGTGCACATTCGGTTCACTCATCCCACAATCATGGATAGTTGCATTAGCTCCTTCCCACGATCATGGGCAATGTTTTGAAATGAAAAACTTATGTTTTGTGTAATTGTTGAACCACATAAGTCACTTTACATTAGTGTATTTCTTAAAAAAAAACCTAAATTGTTGCTTGATTCATTGGTGAAGGGTTTGATAAGTTTAAGTTGTTAATTGATATCATAAATTAAGGAATGGGTTGTTTTGATATCAATGTATTGAAATCTGGAAATTATGAGTTGTTAAAGGAATTAAGATGTTCTTATGAATGCAAATATGATTCAAAGGATATGAGTAATATGTATTAGATATAAATGAACGAACATTGGAGAACATGTAGTAACTGTGAGTGAGAATTGGATAGTTATATGAACGTATATGATTCATCAATAAATCAAGCTTACATAAGGTATAAACCTAATTGCAAATGATAGAATACAAGCTATAAAGTTTGAATGATTTGAGAGCGCATAAGTACAGCCAAGATCTTTGTATATTAATACATACCCAAAACATCAATTGAGCATGCATTGAAACATGATATATATACATATGAATGATTGAATAATCATATGATTAACAACTTAATGATGTGTGAAATATGTGTTTATTACATGAAGATAGATACACAAGTTGATCGTTAACATCCAAACATTGCTGGGTCATCAAGGCAATAGCTTATCTGGAGCATACTGTGAGTTAACCTAGATGTTTCTCACTATGATTGATTTTTTTTTTGTTAACTTTCAGTTATTGAGCTGTTACTTATATGATTGATATGATTCCGAATATTGTTGGTCTGAGGAGTTTGATACTTGGGACTGTATATGGAAATGTTTTCAAATTATATGTGTAATATGGAAGGTGTACTCAACAAAATGTTGAATTCCGAACTTAGGTTTGAAGAACGTGATAATTGACATGAGCACATTGAATGAAAAGTATTGATAGCATATCATATGAATTGATGCATTCCATAACATTGATATACATGATAAGAGAAAGAAGTGACAGGAGTGACTAACATGAAAAAGAACTTTAAGCTCAGGATTGTGCATAAAGAGCCACAATCTCAGTTAATAATGAGCCTGGTATCCACAATAGATACGGGACAGTAAATAGGCACTCGGTCACAAGCAAGAAAAATAAAATGTAGTCACATGTGCATTTACATATACATCCTTATGTGTATCATATAATCGAATTGAAATGAATTTGAACTGTTTGAAATACAGTTGAAAAGGAAATGATGATGTGTTGTGATATAAAATGTTAACTTACCTGATATACTTATGAGAGTATGATAATCTTGATGTACTTGATAAGGTATGATGAAATATGATGTGATATTCAATACTGGATGATATGTAATAGTTGTTGAATTGGGATATGACTTGTCTCTGTGTATCTGACTTAAGTGAATACATCGATGATGGTTCACTTATTGAATTTGCAAACTCATCAAAATTGTAATGTTGATTTTCAGGTTCAGAGGAGATCTAGCTAGACTAATTGGAGTATAGCTACTGCAATTGGACATGAGTTAGTGGTCAGGATCAGTTGTACCTGCAGATGTCTCTATTGATTATGCATCAAGAATAGCATTTCTCACCTATTGTTAAATATATATGTGAACTATGAAGTGTAATGACATTTGTGATTTAATATGATTGTGAATGAAATGATTCAAAATGAATGTTTGAAATGTTTTTGATATATGATGCCTTAAAATGTGGTAATGTGATCGTCTTAACATGCCATCCTCGTATAGTATTTTTTCGAACAATCATCGATACATTCGTGCATATGCTCTATGAGAGTGACATGTTACGAAATTTCACCCTATTGGTTTATACATAAAACCTCGTCCTCTTTGGCTTGTTAGACCTGCTATTTTTAGAAGTTAACTAGGTTTTTATGTACCACTAATGGCTTCCCTAACTTTATGGTTGTCTACTTGACTTTATAAAACTCCTGATTGAGTAGTTTTCTATCCTATTAAGAGCTTTTTGCTTTTCTCTAATTAGTTTGATAGCCCATTTATGTTCGATAACCTTACTTTCTAAGAATCAAATTTGTTTTCCATCGCTTAAATTTTTGTTAGGAGATTTTTACCTGTAGTCTCCTCTACATCATAACTCGTTCAACATTGGTATGAAAGGTTTAATTTCTTAAGAGTATATAACCTGATCATGACAAGAATTCTTGAAGGAAACAAAAACTTTATTAGATTCATTAAGAAGTTCCCTAATAATAGACAAATGAGTTATGGAGCCATCATATAGTAACATTTTCAAAAAATAACTACGTTGAATCTTAGTCAAAAACTCCAACTTTTATTGCATAATAAGTTTCAATGACTCCTTAACTCATTATAGTTCCTCATAATTGATTGTTGGTGTGGATCTAGAAAACATAAACCAAAGACTTCTTCTTGAGTCATCTTTATAGTTTAAACACCTTTTGTTTACAAGACATAAAAGAATTTGTTAGCAGACTAGCATATTAATATGTAGAATATAAAAGAATTCTTGTTTTACCTCTAGTGAAGTAACTTTAGTGACCTTAAGATTAGGAGAACTCCTAGTTTTTAAGATTCCAATTCAAGAGGAAATAAGTAGTAGGAAGGTCCAATATAGTGTCATCTTCAAAAAGAGAGATGAGTTAAGTGAACCGAGTTAGTCATATACTCTGTGGATTCAGTTTCTTTAAGAAATTTAGTGGAAGAGCAAGTATACTTCTTAACATAACTCTTTGGGATTGGAGTTTTAGATTTCTTAGAACTAGAAGCTACTAGGGACTTCTTTTAAAGCTTTTGGTTAGAGACAAGATTGGGAGCCACTTCTTTTTTAGAGGAAGACTTACTTTTTTCTCTACTATCAACATAGAAGATTTGAAAATTTATATTAGTAAAATCTAGAATAAATTTCAAAGAGTTAAGAGTGTTCAAATCAGAGGAAAAACCTTTATGAAGGGAAGAATCCAGATAAGGCACTAAACTCTTATAGCTTTCTAACCATTAGGAATGATAAGCCTCCATGTCAGTGACACTAGTAACAAAAATCTTACACTTAAGAAAAAAATAGTGATCAAAAAATTTTCAAAAGAAATTTTCATTGATAATGCTTAACTTAAAATGAACTCCTATTATGTAGTCCAGAAAAAGTATTGCAGGAAGAATTACTTGAGAAAGGCCAAGTTTCCTACTCTAAAGACAAGTGAGTTACATTTCAAGACCTATAGCCATAATGGAAGGATAGGTTTTTAAGGCTTTTATCACCACCAACAATGAAAACTCTAGGATTGGTATAGACAAGAAAAAGTTTTTCATAGACGACTAAGTAAGATGATTCATAAGTCTTGAAAAATCTAAGCCAATAAGGCCTTTCTGAGAAGTCTTTAAAGGAATTCAACTAATCTATAAACCTAGACTTCAAAGATAATAAAGTACTAAAGATGTCTTTAGGAGAGTTGCTACAAAAACTAGTGGCTAGATGAAAAACCTACCAGAAGACACTGTTTTACAAAAACAAAGGAATTCTAAACAAGGTTTTTTATTAATAGGACAAAGAAATTTTGATTTAGCATAACTCAAATAAACTTGACTTATTCTGTTGGACCCCGTTTTTGGAGCCCAACATCCGGAGTCCTAAACCTTAAGCCTATTTCCCTATAGGATCATAACCAACATTTCCCAAGGGTAGTATGCCCACACCAGTCAAACACCAAAATTTCAACTTGACTTCATCAAAGAAATCGTAGCTCTAAGTCTTTAGTTTGTTCTGAAATGAGAATCATCTCAATTGGAGTTCTACAGCTCAAGATATACTTAAAAAGGTAAAACACGATCATACCCCAAGCATGCTCTCTCAACCGATCTCTCACTTACTCTAATGCAACTTTCTCAAATAAGTCCAAAGGATACAATTTTCACGGAGAGACAGTATAAGAAGTTAGGAATATGTTGCTTCAAGAATCACCTCATTTGGGGGTCGGATGAAGAAGTTATACCCGAAAGAATCGAACATGTTTATATCATCAATCAATTTGTACCTAGCAGAAGATTTTTAATACATTTTCAATGCAGAAGATTTTTGTGTATACAAAATCATGGATGCATTACTCCTATCAACTTATCCTGAACAGTTAAACACATCAAATGGTTTGGGTAAGTCCAAAACATGACGCACTACACATTTCTAATGAAATGGTCCTGTGTAGTCGTGAATTCTTGAGG
>JAOTAX010115493.1:0-24857 GCA_025629825.1 Erythroxylum guanchezii | reverse complement strand
AGCCTTTCTTTTAGGACAATCTTTCTGAAAGTGACCAGGCTTCTTACAGAAGTGGCACCTCTTATCTTTCTTGATTCTACCCTTATTAACTTTGCTGAGAGCCTTGTCCTTATCTTTGCCTTTCTGTAGTGGTTTATTTTTGCTGCTATTAGCACCTTGATGAAACATGAGATGAATGGAGTGTTCCTTTATTTTCTTCAATCTCCCTTCCTCCTGAACTAACATGACCTTAATTTCTTAAAGGTTCCATTTTTCTTTAATAGTGTTGTAATTCACTTGGAACTGGCCAAATCTAGAGGAAGTGAGTTGATAATGAACTGTACTAGAAAAGACTCACTCACATCCATACCCATGGATTTCAGCTTTGCACATAGGTTTGACATATGAGTTATATGATCATGAATGGCTGTGACCAGTCAACTTCTTGGTCGTTAGCTCACTCATTAAAGTCCCTACTATGGACTTGTCAGCTATTTCAGATTGAGAGTATTCTTTAAGCTTCAACATGAACTCCTTTGCATTGTCCGTTTTACGCATTGACGGCTTTACATTTTCTGCGATCATCATTCGCATCAAATTCAAGCTCAACTTGTTAGACCATTCCCAAGTCTCATAATAAGACTTATTAGCTTCAGAACTAGTCTCAGTTATGGCTGCAGGCCTTACGTCTGAAACTATGGCCAAGTCCAAATCCATTACACCTTGTTGGAACTGGATTTGTTCAGACCAATTCCCATAGTTCAGACCATTGAACTTGATCAAGCCATTGCCTAAGGCGAACAAACTAGTAGATGCTGCATATACAACATATAACCCACGCATTAATGCTTTGAGTAAACCTAAATGGATTCAAACTAACTAATACACTTTGATTATGCATTTAAATTCTTCTTTGGGTAAAATTTAAATACATAATCGTAACCTATTATGATGCATATATATTGTTCACTATAATAGACAATCAATCATATTCTAGTTAATATGTATGTTATCTTTGGATATACAATCATATTAACTAAATATGTTGATAAAGTCCGTTTAATGTGATTAATTATAAGCAATGGTCCACCTTTGGATGACTTCCTAGCGTTATAATTAATAATCTCAATTGTTCGGTTCAATCTTTATGTCATTTTAGCATCCTATCATATTGAACAATTGAAACAAATCCCAATTAAATGATTAAAAAATTTCCAAGCTAGGCCACTTTGGTGACTAACAAGCTTTCCATGCAATAAACATTTAATTAAACAATTATCATACATAACAAAATTTAATTTAACTAGTTTGGTCACTTTGGTGACAAACAAACTATTCTAAATTTCCATAATGTCATGTATTGCATTCAACATATACTTAGGAAAATTTAATTCCAACTTTTATATAATATAAAATATTCAAAGTACCAAATAAAACATATAATATGGCACTAATTTACAAAATTATATTATGTATAAATCAATTATGAATTAAATAATCCATTATAATTGGGCCATAAATATTTATTAACTTAATATAACCCTTAATGGCCCAAAACCAAAAAAAATAAGCCCAGAAGCAGAATTTAGGCTTGGAGGCCCGTCTGGCGCATGCGGTGCACGCGCCAGCACCAGAAGCAGGAAGCCACACGCGCCAGCTTCTGCGTTCCTTGTGAACAGTGTCTAGCGCGTGCTTGCATGCGCCAGTCGTCTGCCACATCAAGCAACGTCTTCCTTCAACGATGGTTTCGTTTCTAGTTTTCCTTTTCTTTTAATAACTATTCTTTGCTTTTAGGGATTCTTCTTAACAAGTCCTTTCTAGAATTTTCTCTTGCATGAACCAACAAATGTAATCCACCATTGTCTTTTTCGGTAATCATTACGTGATACAAAACCCATTTATTTTCTCACTCTAAACCATCATATCGAAAACTTTAGGTTTTATATTTTTCAATTTTGCATGGCATTATCAACACAACAAAAGGATTCTTTTATGTTTATATGTTCTGTATCAACACCATTTATAATACCAGACAATAAAGAAGACAACACATACACATCAACACCAAAGGTTCGTAAGCATTTTTGGAGTTGTTAAACAATCCCTTTATCAACATCAATTATCCATAGTTTATATGTTGAGAAAGCATGCAATGATGTTCAATTAATACCCGATAATAACAACAAAACTTGCGTTGTCATTTATGGCAGTGTAACTTTTCATGGAAGAAAGTTATACCATAAATGAACAGAATAGAAAGAAAATCATACCGTAAACAAATCATGAAACATTACCGTCACAAATAGCATAAACAACCATGGTGTATGGCAGAGAACAATAATGTAACACCCATGGCTCTGATACCAATTATAAGATTATTTATGAATCGAAAATTATTTACATCGTACCTGTATCCATGATTGTTATTTGTAAAATGTTGATTTCCTTAAAATTGTTTTATTTTCTCTCATCTTCTTTCTTTAGCAAATTCTTCAATGGTTCAGAATGTTATGATTCAATAAGTTGTTTCAACTTATATATCATCACCAACGGACATGTCCTTTGGTAAGTCAGAAATAGAGGAAAAGGGTCCATGACTCATTTAAGATTCATTCTATAATACCCAATAGCAGTGACGGAGCCAGGAATTTAAGATAGGGGGTCCAAATATTTAATTTTTTAAATTTTGGAGGGCCCAATACACCACTAACCTTTAAATAATCACGTCCTAATATATATATACATGTATATATATATATAATTATTTAATAATCTTTGGGGTGGGGGCAGTGCACCACTGGCCCCCACCTACCTCCGTCCCTGCCCAATAGCCATTATCTTGGGTGCATTTTATGGTACTCAAACTATAAATTACATGGGACATAAAATAGTCTAACAGTTCATTTCTATACGGAGTAATGCTATGATATACCAATCCAGTTGTTGTTTCTCATAATCGCTTGGCTTCAACTCTCAGGCGCATGCAAAAGAGACTAATGAGTAGGTCAAGTTAGGGTTTAAGGTACTGATTAGTGAAAGTAAACTCCGAAACGAATCAATACCCAGTTGAGTTTACGATGAAGATGACAACCTGATTAAGATTCAACGTGTGACTTTAATTGAATGGAATGGAAAATCGGATTTCTTTGTCTTATCGACCAAGCAAGCAGATCCTACAGTTCATATTCAGATCTTGTCAGTGTTTAATATTTCTTGGATTCGCACAATGACAAGATCGTAATTAATTTACATCCATTATTTTTTCTCAAATAGCAGATATTATAGTTATTTTAATCTTTGCCATCTTTATAAGAAAAACTAACTTTGGTGATCTCTATGTCATCCG
The DNA here is from genome assembly GCA_025629825.1 of Erythroxylum guanchezii. NCBI lineage: Eukaryota > Viridiplantae > Streptophyta > Magnoliopsida > Malpighiales > Erythroxylaceae > Erythroxylum > Erythroxylum guanchezii. The sequence continues at coordinate 21,532 of JAOTAX010115493.1, read as the reverse complement.
TTTCTGGATCTACGTTGTATTCAACCCATGTATAGTTGAGCCTGACTTGCTATAATTATACTCTAGATCATCAATTAATGGAACATTGCAGTCGAGAATGAATTTTGATTGGATCGTTGTTTTAATTAATATTTGAATAGCTCTAAAATCAAATTTCTAGCCAATATAATAACTTAATTTTAATTTATTAATTTCAAAATAATCCCTTTTTATGACAATTGATTAATTGACAAGCGATTTTGAACTTAAAATAAAATAATTAAGGTTAAAATTAAAGTCATGCTTACGTCACTTTAAAAAATTAATTTCATGGACAGTCAAACAAATTAAGTTGAAAATAGCCTCTATATTTGATCTTTGCAAAAACTATATATATATATGTGTGTGTGTGTGTGTAATTTTGAAATTAATAAATTAAAATTAAGTTATCAAATAAATATAATTATTAATTCCAATCAAGAATATTTTATATGTACATATAATAAAAGTGAGAATGAAAGGTTAAAAGATTTGGTAGGTGAGAGATATGACATACATAATTAATTTCAAACTGAACCATAAGTTAAATTGATAAGGTAAGAGATTTAAGATTTATAGGGTTTAATCAGTATTAGATGGTTATAACGCTTATTAAAGAAAAATAAAATTAAAGAAGACTATTCTTACCTATCAAAAATTTAAAGTTTAATTACAAAAGAGATCATTAAATAAAAATTAATTAGTTTATTTTGATTTATAAAATATTGTTAGTTTATAAAAAAATTAATGCAATAATTAGTAAATTAATCAATTTTTTTCAAAGTTTTTACTATAAAATTGGATGAATCGGTTCGACTTTTAGATCAGTAAATGTTTTGCAACTGTTAATAAGCAACGGGCTTGTTCAAAGACCGGTTAAAAGTCCACCAAAAGCCACGAGTTAAACTCTCTCACCTGGTAGTGCCCATCCCATTGGCCACTATCATTGTTGGAAAGTGGGCAATGCCATCCCATTGTCCACTCTCCAACAACTCTATCATATTTTTTATAATAAAAATTTGTAACTATCATTTTTTGATAAAATAAAATTTTAATAACACATAATAATTTATTAACTATATATTTAAAATAAATCAATTAAAAAGTGATCAATAGTTTAACTCAACTTAACTTTTAAATTTGACCCGATTAAATTAATTTTTGTTTGAATTAATAATTTATATAATTGTAATAAATTATTAATTTGAATTATATTTAATGAATTCAGTTTAAAATTAAATTTTAAGTAAAATTGTCATATAATATTATTTATTTGTTGCATTTATTTCGTTATTTTTAATCTAAATTAAAAAGAATTTTTAAAAATTAGGAAATAATTTTTTCCAAAATTTTTTAAAAAATTTTTAGGCAGAAGAGAACACATACGAATTTTAAAATTAATTCAAAACTTGATTTCACATACTAAAATGATGCAGCTCTTGAGGAGTAGTCGAGTTGATAGAGTAAAAGGGTATGAAGCCATTTATAAGATTTGCCTAATATGGAATACTCGGTTGAAGTGATTTATAGGCTATTACGTTAATATAAAGATTTATCTAATACACATCTAAAAAGTAACAACTGCAAGTTCCTCCACAATGCAATTTGTGATATATTTGATAAATAAGAGCATATCATTTGTTCTAATTATTCTATATCTATCTTTTTTCATAAAAATCCATTCAACTTAATAAATGAGGTAAAAATAATAATAAATGTATACAAAGGTAGGCGGAGAAATAGGTGATACAATCTTTGATAAATAACTTTTCGGAGACCCACCCTAACCCCCATGCGATTATGTTACCCAGATCAATGCTTATCCTTTGCAGCTTCCATGTGAGTTATGACCCAGAGCCGTGCCTAGGGATTCGATTTCAAACAACTCGTCTCCATGACCATCTTTATTCTCTGATTCTTTACTTTCCGCCGGAGGAGAAGACAAAAGTCCCGCAATTCACGCGCCTAACCCATATTGAATGTCCCTACATCAGTCCTCTGTCTGCTCCACTTGCTGACCTTTCACACCCTTCAAAGGGTCCACTCCCTTCCCTGTAATGTTTCGTTTTATATTATGAATATCAGTTCATGGACCCCGTGATTAGGAAGGACGCTTTGGCGTTGCGCTAACTTTTTTTTTTTTAATTACATTAGGTATCCCGGCTTAGTCAGACTAATCTTAAGTTCCTACGACCCCACCCCAAAAACTTAGAGGATGTAAATCTGGAACCCCAAGATCCCTCAAGTTCCTACATAGCCTGTACACTTCTACGCACAAGGAGTCTTCACATACTTGATTGTTCAGCTGATGATTGATCACTGGCTCCCTCCTGCTCAGCATCAGGTTCCCATCAGCCCCCAAGTTTCCTAATAGCTCTAACTCCCACATTATCGCTAGAAGTGAGGCGTCCGTAATTGATCCGATCAAGGAGCTGTGCCTAAGGGGCTAGAGGATCATCAATAAGAACATGCCTATTTCTCCTCCTTTTGAGTGACTCGAACTCAAAATATCCTTTTTAGGGGAGAGTCTTAAGTGAGAAATCTGGACCAATTAGTCCAGCTCTCGTTGTCGTTGCACTAACATTTTTGTTTTCGTCTGCCTTCAATTTATTTAAAATAACCCTTGCATTTTCAATTTGCAAAGTGAATTAAAAAAATTTTAGTTATGTATTTTAAATAAAAGTATATGATTAATTGTAAAAAAATGTAACTTTGTCCAATTTTACAATTTAACTAAAATAATTTAATTTAATGTCAATTTTTTTACAAATCATATTAATATTTTATATATTTGTACTACATATAAATTTCATTATTTAACAAATTAAAATATTTAAACCCTAGAATAATTTTATTTGTTTTAATAAAAATTTTCAAAACTTCAATTTTAAAGATCATTATCATTAGTCATCTTCATCCATAAATCAGTTAAAACAGTTTAAGACCTCAAATTAAGATTCCCCTTTTGCTTGATGTACTCTTCTTTGTGGTCCATGTTAGCTTCTACACACAATCTTGATCTTTTACCTCAAACCCATCTGATGATCTTGTCCCATCCAAATGGGATCTCCTTTCTTTGACAGACAATTTTAATTCCTTGGAAGAGACAAACAAAAGTGCATCTAACGGGCTGAAGCAGGATAGATCTACTCAGATTCAAGAACACAGTAGAAGAATTGACAGAATCCAGATGGTTTCACATATTATATATATATATATATATATACTTGATACAGAACAAAACTCGGAAGCACGTCCTCAAGACTATAAATCACAACATCCTTCATCAGATCAGATAAGAGTGTTGTGATTAGTTAGTACCTAGAGGCGTACTTGTTAATCAAAGCAAGTGCATTACTAGTAACATGAGCAACATTCACAATCCTAGCCTTGATCGAAGTTTTTACCCTACTGTTCAAGGCCTTGCCGGCGAACCCATCAACGCAGGTTGTCTCATCAGTCAAAGCAGCACTAATCCAGGTCTCGATGTTGCTGATATGCCACTGAAAGTCCTGACCTTTGGAACTACTACTTATGCTCTTGAGCTCTTTGATGGACTTGCTAAGCCTATCGACCGTGTCACTCACCTCCTCTACACAGTCCCTGAGAGCCGCCATTTCACGACCCTTGAGTCCCTTGAACTTCGTGAGCTTGTTCACGAATGACATGGTGTTCTGTGCTCTAGCTAAGCTCACTGACAAAGCCGTCTGAGCCAACTGCCGTTGGTTTCCCTGGATCGAAGTGGCATAAGCTGACAAAGATTGAACGCACAGAGCAGGATATGTAGTAGCACGGCAAGAGGATCTGATGAAGCTCAAAGAACTAGAAGAAGTTGCCGCAGATCTTGCTGTGATTGTAATGTAGAGTAGAGAGAGAAGAAGCAAGTAAAGGGTCGATCTTGCCATGTCTTTTGGTCGCCAAAGTTCAAATCTTTAATGGACTCAAGAATGAGTGGAAAGAGAAGTTCAGAGCTTCAGTTTTACCGAACACAGAGGCTTGCAAGTTTTATATAACTTTCAAGCCTTCATCTAACTTGCGCCGGGTGCGCAATTAGTGTGGAACAAGTATATCGAGGAGGGGAACTACTTTAGATTCTTTATTTACGATTGTAATTGCTTTTTTTTCCTACCGACATGACATCAATTAAAAAATTATGTCGGCTGTTAAAGTTAGAGCATATAATTTATTTAAATTTCTAATATTGATTAAGAGTACTCTTTTAAAAATCGGACTTAAAAGTTAAACCAACGCAACAAAATGTTAAAGTTTAAAATATTATAAAGTTGGCTAAACATTAAATAAAATTAAAAATATTAGAATATGATTAAAAGAGATTATCTTTGAAAGATTTGAAGTTTAATTATAAAAATTTATTAAATTATTTTAATTTATAAGAATGTTTTAATTTACAAAAAATAACTGATTAATTAAAAACTGATAAGTTTTTAACAATAAGAGTTGTTAAAATAAATCGAACCGAAAAGTTAAAAATTAGACGATTAAAATATTTTACAATTAAACCAATCAAACTGATCAAATCAGTTGAATTTTTTGAAATCGATGTTAATTAGTTAGGCTTGGTCACATCAATTAAAATAAATACAATAATAACAAATTTGTTTTTTGACATAAAGCTTAAATTTATTATCTTTTGAATATATAAAAATAAAATTTTTATTGTAATACAGTTAATAATTTAATAAATTATCAATACATCATAAAACTTAAGTCTTTTAAGTAGAGAATTTCATAATTTTACAAGAGAGTTGAACCAACGATTTTAAGTGTGCAAAATCACTTAAGAATTTCTAATGTTATTTTTAAACATGATAATTGAAAATAATATGAATCCAAATAATTACTAATAAACTATTAATCCATCGCAAAACCAAATCTTTTAAAAATATCTTTAAAAACTTTTTTATTAGTTAATGATAAGAAGATTATGTATTATTAGACTTTTTTAGATTTTATATATCAGCAGAATTTATACTAAATATTATTGTTGTTGTTGTTGACAACTAACAATCTTAAGTATTTAAGTATTTAAAAGCACTTAAGAATTTTAGTATCACTATTATGTTTTTTTAAACTTAATTGTTGAAAATTGAATGTGAATAAATCCAAAGTATCAATTGATTAAGACATATTATTTGCATATATAATAAAAACGTGAGGTGGTTAATTCACGTGGGGACATAGTACGGTCGACATTTTGGAAGTTGAGATGAGGCCACTTACCGTTTCATGATTTCATCTCTCACATTCTAACACAACCTCCTCTTTTGACTAATTGATTGTTTTTTTAAGATATTTTTGTCGATTATAATTACAATTTTTCCTTTTTAAAATAACTATAAATTTTCATTACAATGTTAACTATATTTCTTTTCTATTTTTTATTCTTACTAAATTTATAATTGTTTCTCCTCTTCGTATAGGTTATTTGAAAATAATCTCTCTACTAAATAGAGATAAAACATGGTCGTTTTTAGTATTTTATGTCCTGAATAAAATAAAAAGACCCTATTTTTACCTTTTTTGGGTTTTATAAAGAATAAAAAGAAAAAAATATGAGTATTTTTGTTGTTCTTTATGAAGTTAAGAGTAGATTTATTTTATGACATTTTATTCTTTATGAGGATAAAAATGAGTCCTATTTTATTATTTATGAGGATGGGCTTAGGCCGGTCCAGAAGCAAGGCTACGTATTATTGAACGTCTCCAAACTTTAAGTATTAATGAGATTTCTACTTAATATTGTTGTTGTTACTAAATTTATAATTGTATTAAGTTAAAAGTGTAATGTTAAAAGTATTGAAATTTTTATTTTTTAACGTAAAAGTACAAATTAGTCTCTAACACTTCTTAAAACATTTAATTTAGTTCTTTTTATTATTTATAGTATCATATTATACTTTAACATTTTCAAAATCATAATAATAATATTCCAAATTTTAATGGAGTATACTTTAAGTTTTTGGGATCTTTTTAACATATAAGTTATAAATTTATCCAATATGGTGTCACAATTAGACAATTTAAATCTATTTAATATTAATCTAATTTAAAAAATAATTAAATCAAACAGCTATTAAAAGGGTAATTTTATTTTAATATTTCACAAACGTTTAAATAAGCTTTTACCGTTATTTTTGTTATTATTTTTAGGATACAATTAATACTATTTTATAGAATCTATAGAATGTAAAATAGTTTAAGAATTAAAGCCAAAACCCCTTTCTCGGCTTCAATCAGGCCGTGATTAACTCACATATCAAATCATCCTGAAAAGAATAGACCGGAGAATAATTAAAGAGACCTTTGAGTTTAACTTTAACCCCTTTTATAGTTTTATTACTTTTCCTTTATCTAGAATATTAAAACTTGAAAGAATAATATTTAAAAAAAAAGAATAATAACTTGTTTTACACACACAAAAAAACATAATCACCCTTTATCCGGAGTTCAAATTCTCTGTACTTAACACCTTATTTTAATCTTATTCTATAATAAAAACGACATTGATTTAGGTGAAAACAGATATAAAATGATATCGTTTTCACCTTTGAATAGGATTGGAGCAAAGTGTTAAAAAATCTGATGCCTCTTTTTTTAGCATCAATCATGTAATTAGATGATGATTTGGATTAAAAGTATTTGGATCTTACAAAGTATTTGGATCTCCTTTCGATTATAGTGTTTTTATTATATTCTATTAAATCTTATTTACACATTTATGTAGATCTCACATAAATATATGGATAAGATTTAATGGAACAAGGATGGAATAGAGTAACTGAAACAGAGGATTTAATGCAAGTGTGGTTTGAGTGATTTTAGTTAAAAATTCTTATATATTACTTAATAATATAATTAAAAATAGGGATAAAGCCTTACTTCTAAACTTTTTTAAAGTTAAAATTTTAAATATATTTAAAAATTTAAATCTCTTTGTTAAATTAATTTAAATTTTCAACTTATTTTCAATTTAATTTGATACTTTTTTTAGTATAAAATTCGGTTAATTTTTTTAATTAATTTAAATTTAATGAAAATACTTTTACTCAATTATTATATGGATCAAATTTCCTTTTTTAATTGTCCGTTTACTCTTTTATATAAATACATATATATATTATTTTAAGATGTTACTCAAATTAAATATGTTGAGTGTACAAATTAAGGGAAAGTGTAAATAAAATGAAACACCATATAAAATGTCAACAAACAAAAAAAAAGCTTGGCCAAAAGTAACGTGAATATAAGTTTTTTTTTTTTTTTATATATGGAAGGGAGCCTAGGGCCAAAAAAGAACTACATGTGTGTTACCTGAGAGAGAGCAACTCCAACGGAATCAGCTAACAGTAAGGGCAAAATTTCATCCACGACGTTGGGAAACCATTGCACTTCAAATGGTAATCTGTAACTATAATTAGCTAATCAATCTGAACAGCGATTACCCTCTCGAAACACATGGTGCACCCACACCTCCCAATTTCAAGAACGAAGTTCTTTGATGACTGACACTATAGTATTGACCATCTAAAGCTGCTCACTAGAAAGGAAAGATACCACCAAGGCTGAATCTATAGACATATCCTCTTTGGTATAACCATGAAACCATGCGAGATGCAGTCCGTGATAAACTGCCCTTAATTCTGCCTACCAAGACATCCAGAACTCTAAGTGAGCACCAAAGCCCACCAGCTAGTACCCACTAGCATCTCTGATCAGGCCCCAGTTGTAGCCAGGCTTAGGTTGCCCTTGGAAGAGCCATCAGTGTTTAAACTAACCCAGCCCTCTCATGATTAAGCAGTTAGTTCACGCTTAGCATGTTTTCTTGTTCCTTCTGCTGCATTTTTATATTTATACACATTAGTGATCATATTTAGGGCCCGTCAGTCTAGCCCGGTCAAAGCCCAGGTTGATCAAACCTTAGCTTGAGCCTTGGTTTGATTTTTTCAAGAAAAAGTTTCTCAAGTTGGACTAAAGTTTGGGCTGCTCAGCCTGACCCGATCTAAAGCTCTATAATAATAAATTGTTTTCAGTTTAAAAACTTATTAAATCTAAAACTTGATCGGTTCTAATTTTGACCCGGACTGATTCCAAGCCAAAAAGTTAATACTTTCAAAATCTTGCGTATAAGAAAAGAACCATATTGATTACGAATTTTCTATATTTACTAAAGGATCCTTCCTACATCTATGATTTACAAAATCTGTTTCTGGAATCAATTTCTGTGTACAGCACAAAACCAGTTGGGCCCCTCGACCTGATCATCGTAGATACAAGCTTGGCTTTCACAAGGGTTCTTCCTACGAAATCATTCTTAGTTCAATTACTCTACTACAGTCCCCTATCTGCTAACATTGTTCTCACCCTCTCCACATCTGAAGCTCGACCTGCATTGCCATAAATCTCCATTAAAAGTTGAAAGTTGTGTTCATTGTCTGGTTCCAACTCAAAGAGATTCCCAGCAGCTATTTCTCCAATCTCCACATTCCCATGGAGATAACAAGCATATAGCAGAGCTCCCCACATAGTTGGACTGGCCTCGAACTCCATTTTCTCGACTATAATGGCGTAAGCTTCATTGATCAGCCCTGCCCTCCCGTAAAGATTCACCATACAAGCATAATGCTCTGTAATGGGTTCTATTCCATACTTCTCTATCATAAATGAATATAACCTTTCGCCGTCTTTTACTAAACCCAAATGAGCACAAGCCGAGAGTGTTGACACAAATGTAATATTGTCCGGCAAAATACCATCTTTCTCCATACATTCAAAATAACTCAAAGCTTTGGGGTCCTTACGGTGTGCGGAAATTACAGAATTCCATGACACAATATCTCTTTCAGGCATATGATCAAACACCCAACAGGCTAGATCCAATTTTCCATTATTAGCATACAAAAGGATCAAAGAATTAGCAATTGATACATCCCATTCCATCCCTTTTCTCATTATCCAACCATGGACCTGAGCTCCAATCCTTGAATATGATACATTTGCTAAAATGGCGGAAACAGCTACGGAGTCTAACTCAAACCCTTCTTGAAGCATGGCACGAAATGTGTGCAATGCCTCTACTATGAGCCCGTGACGAACATAACCAGTGAGCATAGTGTTCCAAGAAATGCTGTCCTTGCAAGCAATCTTATCGAATATCCTTCGAGCCTTAACAATGTCGCCACATTTAGCATACATATCAACAAGCGCATTTTGCACAAACCCGTCATTGCCAAAACCCAATCGGACCAAATCCCTGTGCACTGCCTCTCCAATCCCGATTAAACCGATTCCACCGCAAGCCTTTAACACTCGGGGAAATGTGAACTGGTCCGGTATGACACCATCTTCTTGCATTTGAAAATAAAGGGCCATTGCATCTTCATATTGACCCAATTCAGCATAACCTGCAATAAGCGAATTCCAAGCGAAAGCCGACTTTTCTTTGTTAGACATTTGATCAAACACATTATGTGCCTCATCAACGTACCCGCTAGACGCGTACAACCTTAACAACTTCGACGAAATGCCGACGTTCTTGCGTAGGAGACTAGTGGGTATGAGCCCATGAATCCTAATACCCTGTTGAATAGCGTTTAACTTGTAACATGTCTCCAAAAGGGAAGCGAAGATATGGGGATCGATAAATATGCCCTTTTCCATGGAAGATTCGAGGTCATTGACGACGCTTTCAAGGGCTTCGAGTTTGGTTTGAGGATAGGGATTGTTGTTGACGAGAAGAGGGGTTGGTGATGATTTGGGAAAAGAGCGGGTAAAGCGATTCAATTTTGGGGGGAATTGTCTTTGGTATTGCTTCTTCGCTTTCTTGCTTCTGCTTCCCAAGTACAGAATCATGGAAGGTGACCTGAGAGGCTGTGGATGTAGAATGCTTGTCATTTTCCAGGGAACTGAATTGAAGAATGTTTGAGAAAATGGGCCATATTTGAATTCTCTTATTTATTCATATTGGGTTGTGATCAGAAATTGATCCAGAACCAATAAGCAATTGCAGTATAATTCGCAATCCATAATTTAAAACCCAAAAGTTGGAATTGGAAATCTACACTCAGCTTTCATAATTTCACATACCACAAAAGATGCAGCTTTTGAAGATCAAAGCTGCAAATTCAATTGGGTATCATAACATGCAGAAACTACACAACTTCAACAAATGGATGGGTTGCTTCAGGATATGAAGATAAACATTCAGAACCACATCAACTGATAACGTTAAGATATTTGCTTCCAAGAAGGTTCAGGGGAAAATAAAATGTAGCTACCTTCTTTTCATCATTAGTTAGTTGGAGTTTGTGGGCATTGCTTTATTCAGCTGATGGAAACTGAATAACAAGTTTCATTCACCATCAGCAGCGTGGACAACAACAATGAAGTATCAACCTCGGAGAGGATTATTATCTAATTCCTTCCTGTTATCTGCCCAGATTCGTCTAAGGAAAACTGAATTGAAGACAACTATTGCCTGTCAAAGAGGCCGAGTGACTCCCACTAAATCTTCAGAGACACTTCTGACCCTTCAGCAAGCCGATTAACTTTCATTTAATGGCCTGCAGTTGAATCGATTTAACTCAGTTATTGGGTTTTAACACCAAGAGTATCCACAAAGTAAGCGGCTTCACGTTTACTATCCACTTCCCCACTTTAAATACAAATCAGAACCACAAGCACAAAAAACAGAGGCATAGAACAAGAAGAGAAATAACTGGAAAGTGAAGATGTCCATGACATACCTCACATGATGCAAAAATTGGGTAAACTTTTTCAAAGATCTCATCTACTGTTCCTACAGCATTGATCTGCATGCATTAGCTTCTACACTATAAGTAAGTTAGATCATTATTTTATAAAGGAGAAACCTGAAATAAGAATTGAATAACCATGAATATAACAGATGACAAGTACACGTCAACGCAGAGACAAGTAATCAAAAATTAGTCTCCACGTCTCAGGAAGCATCTATTAAAGAACAAACAAAGATGTACAAGGATCATGGTACTGAGGTTGCATACTCGTGACTGTTACAGACTTACCGTGTGAAGTTTTCCTTTCTTGGAGTAATACTCAATAACAGGAAGAGTTAATGCTTGAAATATTTTTAGCCGTTTCTTGACTATATCTATTCTATCATCAACTCGTCCCTGCAACATAGATAACATAAGTTGAGGGACTTTTTGATACAGTTGGATTATGTAGATAAACCATAATCACCTGATTACGGTTAAGTACCCGTTTTATCATCTCTTCTTCAGGACAATCAAAGAACAGAACCAAATTTGGTTCTGTTCCAACCTGCATGAGCAAGAAAAACACTAGTATCAACTGCAAGCAGGTACTTATCATGTTGCTAGTTAATAACTTACTAAAAAGCTCTCTGTTTGCAATTATCCTAGTCTGCTCCAATTTTCAAGATTCCCACCTATTAGAAACTTCTTCCATTTAGTTATTCACTCATCTAGATGTCATTTATTGGTCAGATAAATTTACACAGCGATACTTAAATAGGAAACTGAATTGATCATTTGGATTCCTGTAACAGTACAACTATTAAATTAAAAAGAGATGCACTATACATAGAAGATACAATGCAGGAAGGAAAACTCACTATGCGTTCATATGCTACACGATTCTCCTCGGTTCTCGGAAAACCATCAATCAGAAATTTATGATTATTGCTTGATTCCATTTCACGTTGAAGCAGTTTGACTGTCACTTCTGAAGGTACAATTTTTCCTTTTCTCATTTTATCATGAATCATGGCACTGAAAATTCAGTTCTATCCTCAGTGGATATGCACATAACATGAATTTATGCTCATAGAAAGATTTCCATAGAAGAGAATGCAACATTACCCGTACTCACTAGTGGAAAGCATTTCCTTCCTTAACAATTCACCAGCACTTAAGTGAGTGAATCCAAATGTCTCAGCAATCTTTACACCTTGTGTACCTTTTCCACTACCAGGGCCACCTGAGGGGAAATTCATAGTTTAGCCACCAACAATGGGCATTTGATACTCACAGAACTAAAACTTTGGAACTTCAACTAGTCAAACAAAGAAAGCAAATAAGAAAACCATGAACCACAATCATTTTCATTTACATCTTTATCCATCAAAGAACAGGAAATAGAAAAATAGAAGAGAAGAACACAACAATGTGTAATTCGAAATGGCCATCCATTACCTAAAACAAAAGTTATGAATTGGGTTTTCTCTTGGGAATCAGCTCCATCTGCTAACTGCATCCGTACAAAGATTAGGAAACAAAAAAAGAAGGAAAATCATCAGCACCCCACCACATGCACTTACTATCATTTTGGCGGTGACCACTTCCAGCTATCAAATAACAAGCCTAGAGGTGAAAATGACAACTACAAGGGTTTTATGTTTCTCAATTTATGTTAAATGAGTTACTGATGCAAAGTCTCTTAAACTAACGTGAATCTCCATTGTTGAAGCTTAAGAAACACCAAGTAAAAGAAGCTAATAACGGTGTACCGGAGCTGGTGCCTCAGTACTAAACGATACCAAGATCTTCAATCCATAACCTGCCTGCACATCAACATGGTAGATGAATAGAACTGCAAGAACTAAGCACAAATCACAACATTGCTTGTTCTACGGAGGAGAGTAGAGGCCTACCGAGCAGAGTGAAGATGGTTTGGAGGAAGAGATCAACGGAGAAAGTGAAGCCACGCGCCTCCACATTTTGGGTCGACTAAAGCTCGATCTCGATCTCTGTTATTTTTTCCGGTGCAGTGGTTTGACCCTCCCGATCCTGGGATGGAAGTTAAGTCTTGATTTGGGTTTCAGCCTTTCGTGGAGACATTACGTCGAACACGTAACGCGCTGTTTGTTGAGCTGTACGGCAGCTGAACTCCAATACGATTATTTTAGGAGGTCCGTACACACGTTCCTGATGGGCTCGTGCTATACGGAATCGTGGCCCGCGTTTGAGATTCGGATGATAGTTGGGCTAGGGATGACAACTGGGCTCTATCCGGCTAGCTTGCAAAACGATGCTATTTTATTTTTTAAATTTAAAAAAACAAATTTGGGTCAAATCGAGTCGGGCATGGGTCGGGTCAGGTTTTATAATAAAATATATTTTTAAATGATATTATTTTCCCTTTTATTGCATAAGATTGATTGAAAGATAACTTAATGTAGTTCTTTTATTATTTTCTTTAGGAATGATGTGAAATTATTATAATTTAATTTATATTTTATTTTTAGTATAATTTTTAATATTTAAAAAATTCAATTGGGTACAATAATTGAATAGTTATTTTGATGGATTGTTAATAAAATTTATTAAAATTTTAATAACACTTTACTGAATAAGAATTAAATTTGTGCTTTTTCAATATTAAGAACTTAATTGAATAATAAATACTTTTGAAACATTTAAAATTATATATTTTTTAAAACATTCAATCGATTCAGTAGGTTCAATTGTAAAAGTTTTGAACCGTTTTGTAATTTGGTTTTTAATTTTTCGGTTTAACTTACTTTAATAACTCTTATTGTTTTAAAAGATTAATATATTAAATAATAAGTCAATTTTAGTAAATAAATAGATTTTATAAAAAAATAAATCAATTAATTTTATTTAAAAATCTCTTTTTTTAATTAAACTTAAAATTCTTCTATAAGTAATAAGATTCTTTTTCAATCATATTTTAAATTCTTTAATTTTATTTAATCTTTAGCTGACTTTATGACAATCTAATATCAGTGAACTTTTTAAACCTTAAATTTCTTGTCTTATCGGTTAAACTTTCGATATGGTTTTTAAAATATTAAATATAATAAATAAATATTGATGAAGTAGGTTGGTAGAGAGAACAAATAAACAAATACTGTCATTGTACAAATCCTACAAACATAAAACAAAACCAAAGAGATTGTGCACCCATTTGTTAATATCATCAAATCCAAATAAAATCTCTCAAAAAGAATTTTTATATAGATTTGGAACCCAAGTTTTAGATCTTCCAAATTCCAATCACCAAACTCAAAACAGTTTAGTTGATGACGAATCTTGTGATGGAATAGTGAAGTAAGAAATGGGATTGTGGGGAGAAAATGGAAAATGAAATTTGCAGACACCATAGGTGTCGATGAGTGATCGAGCTAGCTCATAAGCTTTTTCACCATCACAATCATGGACCTCGCAGAGTAAGTGGAGCCAAAACTCAGGAGCCTGAAGGAGGAAGAGGAAGATATCAATTTTTAGGTGTGGGGCTCTTGTCAAGAGCTAGCTAGCTTGTCCTTCAAACTCATCCCCAACCACACACAACATACGCGTGAATCATAATCTCTCACACAACAACATCAATGTCCTTCTTCTTCGTTTGTTCTTTTGTCCAGAAAGAATAAAAAAAAGAAGGGCAAACCTCATTTTCTTGTCATGTTTACGGTGCAAATTGCATGATTTATCATTCACTCCAAATGGTCAATGCTACTTAAATACCAAGTTAGAGTTAATCCATCCGAAGGTCAAGCGTAGAGCTTCATTAACTTAAGGGTTTTTTAATGTAAGATGACTGTGATATGTTGCTTCAAGTTTTGATGATATCACTTAGTCTTATAGGTCGATGATGGTCTTTCTAGAAATCCAAAAGTGGGTTATCTTCTTAGTCTCTTTAATTACATTTTGAACATTATCTCCATGCGAAAGTGATATAAAATAATATTAAGATGTAACAATGAAATTAAAAAAATAAAGCAAAATAAACTGTTATTAGCTATTAGTTATTAGTTATTACGGTCAATTTAGGATAAGGGGCGGCAAAGACAAAATGAAGTGATCAAATTCTTCTTCAAACCATAGTATTCACATTGGTCAATTTTAGGAAAATTGACAAGAAGGTTAAGTGAATAAAATGTGAACAATCTTAATAACATGTCAAGACTTACTAATAAATTGAGATTAGAATCTCATGAATTTTTAAAGTTTTAAATATTATCTTTTTAAAAATTAAACTCTTATATAATAATTTAATTGAATTCATCACTTCATTATGAATTATTAATTTATTAAATAATTTACTTAAAATACGTATATATCTAAAATTTTAATTTAAACTCTTACATTCACATTAGTCAATCACTAGAAGTTCCAACAACAGATGAAATGTAAGGTTTGAGGAGGTTCAATAGTACGCAGCCTTATCCGTATATGATAGATAGATTGTTTCCGATAGACCCACATATAATATAAATCACAAGAAATTTAAGTGAGTTAAAAGCGGATAGTAAAATTTTTTAAGGTTTTCAAGTATTTAAAAAATTAATTAATTGTTAAATAATTAAATAATTTATTTAAAAGATATATATTTAAGAAAAAAATGTGCACTTGATGGGTAGACTTGGAAGGTGTCAAGCACATGCACAAGACAAGCGTGGCAAGCGTGTGGCAATATGCTCCTAAAGATTTCAGCTATTAATTGATTTGGCAGCAAGCAAAGAAGAAGCTCACTTGTATATAAAGGTGGGTGAGTGGGGCTTTGAGTCTATTCCCAATGTGTTATTATTATTACTTGTTAGCAACAAAGCGAGACATTTGGATTTAGTAGTGTTGATCATGGGAAGACAGCCTTGTTGTGACAAGCTTGGTGTGAAGAAAGGTCCCTGGACCGCTGAGGAGGACAGGAAGTTGGTCAATTTCATTCTCACACATGGCCAATGCTGTTGGCGTGCTGTGCCTAAGCTCGCCGGTCTCCGCCGCTGTGGGAAGAGCTGCCGTCTCCGCTGGACTAATTACCTCCGCCCTGACTTGAAACGTGGCCTTCTTAATCCGGCGGAGGAGCAACTTGTCATTGATCTTCATGCCTGTCTTGGCAATAGGTATATATATATATATAGATAGATATTCAGCATCATTTTCACTGGTTTCTTGTTTCTTTGTTTCTGACTTTCAGAAAGATTCTTGCTTTTGAATCCTATGGAGAGAGATGATTTTGTTCAGGAATATAAACCCAACTCAGAACCTGAAAGTGAGAAAACTGAGAAGGATCAAAGATCTGATAGGCTTTCGCTATCAACAAAAAGATTTGACTTTTCTTCTACTTTCTTCAGGTGGTCCAAGATTGCAGCAAAATTACCAGGAAGAACAGACAATGAGATAAAGAATCACTGGAACACTCACATCAAGAAGAAGCTTATTAAGATGGGGATCGACCCTGTCACACACGAACCTCTTCAGAAGCAAGTTAGTAACCCACTAGAAGAGAGCGCACAAGCCTCGTCAAATGATGACTGTTCTAGCACGCCGCCACCTGAAAATTGCTCGGTTGAAGAGAGTAGAATATCCAATCCTGACGGTAACGACAACCTAATAACGAGTTCAATCTGGCCGGAGACTCTTCTTAACGACTCGGCATGGAATTTTCCGGCGAGCAGAGAAGAGTACTGTGGGTTTGGTATATCATCATCATCATCAGGAGGTAATTCTCAATGGTTTTTAGATGAGTACCTTGGACTTGGTAGTTTCGGTGACATGGATCCAAGTTTATTGGACATGAGTGGCAAGCACTAACCTGTAGTGTAATTATCATAAAGTAAGGGGAAAAAAAAAAGATCTAATTCCTGAAATTCCAGTTTCTGGCCTTGTATTCCAATAGTTTGTCTTCATCTCCATCTCAAAACCCTTAGTTTAGGGTCTTGGAATAACCAAGAGAAGTGGAAATTTTCAGGGCAAAATGTTCGTTTTTAGTTATTTTTCTCTGTTTTTCTTTGTGATGTTGAGATGAAGATAAGAAACTATTGACATGTGTAATTATACTGATCCAAAGTTTTTAATCACTGGTACCTAATATTGAATAGTCTTCAAATTCAAAATTTCAAATTATTAGTCAGAGTACAGTTACGAGCTATTAAGGTAATTACGGAAAAGCAAACATAATTACGATAAAGTACAATATTAATTCAGATTGCGATCACAATATATAAGTCACAATATTTTGCTCCCCAATTTAAAACACTAATTGTCCCATGTTCAAGAAAAATGGTAGTGGAAATACATTGTTGAATCCAATTTATGAATTGGTCAAGAAAGCCAAAGGATGCTACTAAGTCTAAGATAAACTTCCAATCCACTTAGTCAAAGGCACGCTTAAAATCAATTTTCAAGGTGCATTTCTTTTTCGGTTTCTTGTTATTATACCTCTTAAGTAATTCTTAAACCAGGAGTAGATGGTTTCAATATTCTTACGTTTTACAAAAGGTCCCTAGCTCCTATTGATTATGCATTCCGAGAAGAGGCTTAAGTCTGTTTGCTATCAATTTTAGCTCTTTTTTGGTTTCTTATAATACCTCTTAAGTAATTCTTAAACCAAGTGTAGATTGTCTCTAATATTCTTACCTTTTACAAAAGTTTCCTAGCTCTTGCTGATTGTGCATTTCGAGAAGAGGCTTGAGCCTATTTGTTATCAATTTTGCAATAATTTTATAAACTACTTTATAGCAAGATATGAGCCTATAGTCATTCAAAGGCTCAGGCTCATATCTTGTTTAGCTCTCTGAGCATGCAACCTGAAGAAAAGAAATTTAAGACTGCCAGGATATTATTTTACCTGTTAAGTGTCAAGTTTGTTAGAAGAAGAAGGCATTAAAACTATCTGGACCAGTGGTCTTTTCTAGTTTTAGAGAGAAAGTGTTTGGTTGACATCTTGTTCACTGAAAGGTTTCAATAAAGATTCCTTTTGCTCATTAGAAATAGAGTTGTGGACAAATCCATTAAAGTGCCCACAAGGGGAAGAAGGTCCTAATAACTCCTTAAAGTGATTAAACATTATAGATTTGATCTCATATTGCTTGTTAATAATGGAGCCTTTATCAGTCCTTAAGGAATGAATTTTGTTGACATTCTTCCTGTAGAGAATAGAATTATGAAAGTATTGGTGTTTTTCACCATTCATTAACCAATTTATTCTTGCTCTTTGCTTGAGTAACGAGTGGCAATTATCAAGAGTCGTTATGTATTTATCTATAGTTTGCTTCTCCTTGACTTTAAGAGATGTGTCATTAGGGTCCTGATAGTTGCTATTGGCGAGTCATAAGAGCTTCCTAGCTTTCGAGATAGCCATAGTGGTGTTCTCCATTTCTTGTTTACCTCTAACATAGAGGTTTAATCCACTATCTATCAGGCTCATATCTTGTTTACCTCTAACATAGAGGTTTAATCCTTTTTCCATATCTTCCTCGAATCCTCATTTTGATAAGGTATTTGTTACATTGAAATAGATGCCTCATTAAGCCATAGTTGACTCCTTAAAAACTCTATAGGAGTATGATAAGAGAAAAGAGGCTAGTTGAGAAAAGCATTACTGGTTCTAAAATGTGCAAGCCACTCTGGATTGACTAAGGCACAATCTTGTTTCTTCCTAATTAAGTTATTACTTCCCTACCTATTACTCCACGTATAGTATGCTCCTTTATAACTTAGGTTTGAAAGAGAAGAAGAGTTTAGACAATCTAACAAACTGTTACTACTTTTCTTATAATTTAGGTTTTCCCCTTCAGATTCTAAGAGAGATGGTAGAGTTAAAATCTCCAACAATAGGCTAAAGTTTATTGATTGAGCCCTCCATCACCTTCAAATCATTACAAAGAGATCTCCTTTGGAACTTAAAGTTGGAAGCATAGATGAAGGTGACTTCCAAACATTCAAAGTCCATCATGAGTACCAAATGAACATATTGGCTTAAGATTCTTTGTTGAATGATGTTGACTTTGTAAGGGTCAAATCTCACAACAATCTTGCCTAAGTAATCATAATGATGGTTTGATAATAGCTCTTAGGTTTTACCAAAAACTCCTCTTCATAGTTGTAACTTTTCTTTCTTAACATTTGTTTCTAAAATTCCTACTTAGACACACTTTTTAGTGACTTGATAATCTTTGACTATTTGTCTTTTTTGGGACAATTCATGCTCGTCACTTTCCATTACAAATTTATAAGATTAAGAGAGGACCTAGAATCCCTTTCTTCTTAGATTTTCTACCATGTTTTCTCTTTAATGTTACTACTTGTTATGGTTCAAAAGCATACCTTGGATCTAACAGACTATTTTCACTACTATTTTCTGAACTGAGCGCCTTTGGAGAGCTTAGAGGTGAGGTCATTTTCTCCTCACTGTTCTTCAACCTTCTAGAGCTTTCATCTATTTCATAGTGTACCTTTCTAATACCTATTTCTTCATGTTTCAAATTATTCATATCCTCAATGTTAACATTTTCAAAGGCAGGTGTGGTTTGAGATTAAAAAGCTTATATGAAATCTTAAGAATCTCCTTCCAGTTTCCCTCCATCTCTTCTTTTCTGAGTCTAAGGATTGGGGTTTTCACTCATAACTAGCCTCAATGAAGTCTTCCACTAATTCACCATTCTCATATAACCTTATAATAGGTAGAGAACTAGTTAGTTTAGAATTCATTTTAATCTCCAGACATATCCTCGCAAAGCCAACCCTTCTTATAGTTGCAGTCGTCATTTTATCAAAGCAAAGAGGTCTCCCAATGGAACTAGCTAAATAAGTTAGACCAATGGTTGTCTAACACTCAGGTGAAACCCTATGAAATCTTATCCAAATGGGTAGATGCTTGAGTTTCATATTCTTTAAGTTTATCCCAGGCCTTCACTTCAGTAGCATTATTGGGTATCCTTGGATATGCCAATGTCATGTTTCTAAGATCTTTTACATACTGGTTGCATCTGCAAATCTAAATAGAAATAGCTCTTCCTCATTTACTAGGACAATCTCCAGCCCTAATTTCAAACAGAAGTTCATTGCCCATTGGTAAACTATCGAAAAATCCAACCTCTTTTAGGGGAAAAAAACCCACCAGTGTGTTTGCCTATTTTGTTGCTCCCTATTGCAAGATTTCTAACGGAGGAAATTACCTAAATACCAATTGAGGAATTAGGGTCAATAAGTGTTGGGAGGTACCTTAGTTAATCAAAAGCTGTAGAATCTCCCACCACTTAGCTCCAAGTGTGTTTGGGGCTAGGATTGGACCAACTATCTCCATGTCTGGAATTTTGAGCTGGTAGTTAGACCTTAAAAGTTGGAAGAGAAGAAAAAGGAGGTGGCTCTATTTCATCTCTTCTCGCTTGTTTCTTTTGCATGTTCGCTCTTACCTTTAGCATCCACATGTCTCCTTCTCTACACTAGCTTTCTTTGTTGCTCTCACTGTCACTTGGTCACTTATTATTTTATCTTAGTCACTTGTTGTCGTTGTTTATTGCTCTCACTCAGCAATTGTGAGTTGAAAGGGAAAGTATATCCCTAAATTATGTATAAACAAGAAGTTTGGTCAGAAGGGATAACAAAGAGCTATATTAGGGAGATCCTCTCTCACCATACTTTTTTTTGTGTATGGAGGTATTGTTAAGGTTGTTCTCATGTAAACTAGAACAGGAAAGTAGCTTCAAGTATCACTACTATTGTGATAAATTGAAGTTGTTCAGCTTAAAATTTACAGATGATTTGCTACTATTCAGTGGAGCTAACTCTAGTTTTATTACTTTGCTCATAAAATACCTGCATGATTTTGGTGTATTTTTAGGACTTAATGTGAATCTAGAGAAGAGTGCCTTGTATATTTTAACAAACGCATCATATGTTGCTTCTCAACTCTTTACAATCTCACAACCACCTCTTCATAATATTCCATTTAAGTACTAGGCATCTTGGTCTCAGACAAAAGGATTTCCTACTCTGAATGTTAGCCTCTTTTTGATGCGGTCAAGAAAAAGATCAACCACTAGAACAATTGTTTCATCTCCTGTACTAGTAGGTTACAACTAATTTTATCATACTTAAATAACCTTTGTATCCATTGGAGCTCACACTTATTTCTTCCTTAAAAGCTTGTCAAAGACATATAAAAAATGTTAAAGAACTTCTTATGGACGGAAATGGCTGAAAAACTTCAAGATGCAAATGTTAGATGACCTGATGCTTGTGCTTTAATTAGTGATGGAGGTTTGGGATTGTCCTCTATAAGGGATAATAACAAAATGTTGTTGGCTAAAAGAAGTTGAAAACTATTCACGAATGCTCAATTAATATAGGTTAAATGTGTTCATACTTATATGATAAAAGAACATAACTTTTAGATCATCAAGGTAAACAAATCATTTTCTTAGTCCTTTAATCATTTTCTGAAGCTGAGATAGGATATGAATTTTGCTATTAAAATCAAGGTATGGAGTGGATCGAAAACTTGATTTTGGTATAACTTTTGGAATGACTAGGTTCGTTTCACAACATTACGCATCTAAATCACCTGAAGCTAATTATTCCTCCAAGAGCAAAAGTAAGGGCATGCTTGTTTGGGGGGTATGGGATAAAAGTTATAGGTATACTTTGAAAACTAACGTTTGGTGGAGTCCTTTCATTACACAGGTATCATAAGTATACCTTATTTTTTGGTAATATCCCATTCCTCTGGTAATCCAGAGGAATGGGAATGA
>JAOTAX010115368.1:0-25006 GCA_025629825.1 Erythroxylum guanchezii | reverse complement strand
TGCGTCACATCTGTTGGGCCTCTATGAAGCCCACCTGCTGCCTCCTTTGTTCTGTCTTTTTCCCAAGTAAAAGCTTTGTTGTTTCATTCCACGTCAGCCCTCCTTTTAACCCTTGCGTCACTTACGTTTAGGCTTCTTTTGTAGCTAATTCTTCAATTGTTTTGGACCATTAAACCTTGATCCTCTTCGTTCACGTTGCTCCTTGCTGTTGATTTTAATTTGCTTTTTATTTTGCGCCAGCTACATTGTGGCGTGACCTATTGCCCATGTGTTGTTTAATTTTGCTCTCGCCTCTGTTAACGCTGCCTCTTAATTGCTTGCCTGTTGTGTTGATTTTTTAGTGCTTCCAGGAGACGCCACCTGTTCTATTGTTGAGTGACCACGTTGTAGCTCTTAAGTTCTTTGTTGCTGCGTCGTTCTTCCCTGCTTTGCTATCTCCTTAATTCTTGTAATAACTATGGCCCCTCTAATGCTATTGCTTCTTGATTTTATTCTCTTCTAATTTAATTGCTTGCTGATTTACTCTTAATTTTCCAACATCATGCAAAAATTATAATTCCCTACCAGGAAATATTAAATCAAATTAAGTCCTAATAATTAAATCAAAAAGAGGATTAAAATAGAATAATTAAAATATAAATGTTAGACAAATATGCATTTATCACGTTCTTTCGTTTTCGTTTCCGTATTCCGCTTTTTCGATTAGGGTCCGGTTCCGAGATCGAGTCCCAACATAAACTTCCCCTGGGTTGCCTCCCAACTAGTGCCTTTGTTTATCATGGTTGGCTCGACTCTATGTTGCTCTCATCGAGTTACGAAATTTTGATCCCCAAGAATCACGACTTTGGCATTTTCTAATTGACTTTCATCAAAATAAAGATTGATTCGATGACCACCTACATGCAATGTCTTCCCTATTTTTAAACTTGTAATCTCTACTGCACCATATGGAAAAACGTTAGATATCATAAAAGGATCGACCCAATAAGAACAACATTTATGTGGAAACATTTTATGTTTAGCACAATAAAGAAGCATTTTAGGACCAATGGTAAAGCTTTTTAGCAAAACATTAAAAGCTTTAAGTTCTCTTTTGTGGAAATTGCTTCTTTTTTATTTGTATGTTTCTGCTTACAATCTTCCTTCACTGAAAGTTCAATCACATTAATTGCAAAAATAGAGTGATCATTATGGGAGTGCTTATTAACATCAAAAATATTGAAATAAGTAAGTTTCCTATCGAATTCCATCGTGTGAATACCCTTATGAACATCTATCATAGTTTGGGTTGTGTTGAGAAACAACCTTCCTAGTAAGATAGGTATTGGGTTATTGGATGTTTCATCATTCATGTCAACCACATAAAATTAGTAGGAAATATTAGCACATTTACTTGCACAAACACATCCTCAATCACCCCATCTAGGTAAGCATTAGAATGATCAACCAATCATATGGTAACTTTATTTTTTTTAATTGTTTTAAATTTAAAAAAGCATACATGGAACAAGGCATCACATTAATTAATGCTCTTAAATCAAGCATGGCTTCTAATTAATTTTAGAATGAATAGTAAACATGCTTGGGTCCTTACGCTTAGGATGCATTTTCTTTTTGAAAACTATGGAAACAGTTTCACTCATCCTAATTTTTTCACTGATAGTGGTAGGTTGCATAATGTTTTAGTGGGTAGTTTAGTATGTGTTTAGTTGTTACATTGAATGATTAGTGCATGTTTAGGTTAGGATTGTGTTATTTAGTTATATATTTGTGTTTTGAGTGTTTTATGGGTTAGAGCATGCTATTAAGCTTAAATTTTGCACATTTGAGGTTCCTTGAAGTGTTTTTAGTCTTTCAAATCAAATATCAAAGAACAGGTAGAACTCGGAGGAAACTTGGTGCAAGGCTTGGGGCGAGATCGTGACAGAAGGCTGTTGGTCTACCACAATCATGACAGAAAGCAAAAATTTAGTGCCACGATTGCAGCACTATGGGTAAAGATCATGGCCTACGCGACAATAGATGCAGTCTGACTTTTAAAACATGACTTTTTGAGGAATATTTCAGACTTTTGGGCTCGGGAAAGCCCTATAGTTCACCTGAAATGAAAAAGAATATAAAAAAAAAAAGAATGAAGACCTAAAATGGAGCTCCATTTTCTACCAGTTTGGGAAAGATCTAATGAGAAAGGAAGAAGAAGAGAGAAGGAGGAGAAAGAATGAAGGAGAAGAAGGGTTGTAGTGCTGCTATCTTCCCAATCTATTTCGACCCTTCCAAGTGACAGTTCATTTCATATTTATTATTCTTTATTTTGAATATATATGATGGATTTGATAGTGATGAATTTGGGTTTGATGATGATGTTCCAAAATTCTTTAAGGATATGTTCTTGAATTAATGTTAAAGTGATTTCTTTTAATGTTAATACATTGGGTGTTATGATTATTTATTGTATTTGCATGCTTTGGAAACAAATCCAGAGAGTGAATTGATAGCAAAACGATTAGATTGGATAATGAGAGTTAAACAATCTAATAGATCACATCAAAATGGGGATTTAGCCGAAGAGAGATCTCGTGTTAGGACCTAGTAGTCTATTAGAGGGCCTAAGATCTGATTAAATTTTTTGGTTTTTTCTTAATTGAGAGATTGCAAATTCCATAATTCAATTATGGGTTATGATTTAGGGTTTAATGATTATATCTCGAGAGAGAGTAATGCACCTTTTGAAAGTCTAGGAACGACATCGTATTAACTCAGAAGTAATCATGTTAGCATTTGATGATAAGATAAATCCTCTTTCTCATAATGGGCTCATCTTCCTTCTGTGATTTCCACTGTTAATTTGGTGGTGCTTAATTTGTTTCTTTATGTGTTAATTTTACATTTTAATTCCAATTAATCATCTTCACGTGTTTACTTTTCTGTGCAGTTTTAACTCCATTTTAATAATTCTTTAGGCCATAAATAACTTAGAATTAGATTAGTTCGACAACTCCTTAAGGGATCGATACCTTATGTACTACACTAATAGCCTATGTGCTTGTAGTATATTGAGGGTTTTAAATAAATTAAAACTTGACTCAATAATTTTTTGGCACTGTTTCGAAGGAGTTAGTAGGATTAGTTAGTTATTGTAGTCTAAGGCGTTCTCCTCACTCTTGTATGAACAAAGAGTCACTCGAAGTCCAAATTGAATCGTTGAAACCCTAGCAATCGATGTCACTCGCTTGGAATGAGCCATTTGAAGAGTCAAATGTCAAGAAGAAGAAATTGAAGAACCAATGGCTAAGGAATTTCATGAAGAGTTTCAGCGAGGAACCTAAGGGAACCAACGATCCCTTGTTTTACAATATTGTGTTCAAATGTCAAGGGGGAAGAACTTTCAAGTTTCACACACCTTTTCCAATAGCCGAATCATTCACAAATAGAATTCGCGAATATGGAAATCAATCCACAGAGAACGTTGAAGGAACTCGCTGCTCCTAACCTTGACAAACAGCCTTTGTGTATCAATGTAGAGCAAGCTAATTTTCAATTAAAATCTAGTTTTATACATTTGTTGCCTTATTTTAATGGTCTTACAGGAGAAGACTCACTTGTGCACCTTAAGGAGTTGCACTTGATATGCAATGGAATGAAACTGCAAGGGGTGGACGAGAATTTAGTCAAACTGAAAGGGTTTCCTTTCTTATTAAAGGGTTCGTCCAAAGAGTGGTTGTTTTTTATTCCCCCTGGTTTGGTGGCGCAATGGAATGATTTGAAAAGATTGTTCTTGGAGAAATACTTCCCCTTTTCTTGAGCTATGAATATTCGGAAGGAAATTTGTGGCATAAGATAGATGCATGGTGAGACATTCTCTGAGCATTAGGAAACATTCGAGAAGTTGTGCTTATAATGTCCCCATTGCCAAATTCCTGATCAGCTTCTTATTTAATACTTTTACGAGGGATTGACACCCTAAGATAGAAGTATCATTGATGTCGCGAGTGGAGGGTCTTTGGTAGACAAGATGTCCGATGCTGCCCGTTACTTGATTTCAAACATGGCAGCAAATTCTAAATAGTTTGGCACTCGAAGCAAATTCCATGTGAAATGTGTCAATGAGGTAAGTAGTGCTTCATTAGAAAAAAAAGTTGATGAACTAACCTCGCTAATGCATGTTATGATGAGTGGTAGTGTGCAGCAAGTCAACACATGCGACAGTTGTTCTCTTAGTGGAAACACTTCTAATTTGTGTCCTACAATGGAGGACAACTTGACGAAATATGCCCATGCAATCGGTGGTGGATTCAACACGTCTCCATAGTGAAAATATAATCCATTCTCATCGACGTACAATCCAGGGTGGCGTAGCCATCCGAATTTACGCTATGCAAACCCACAACTGCCAATAAAGAATGTAGGAAGAGCACCAATACCCCCTGGTTTCCAGAAAATTAAACCTATGCCTTAAGGCCAAATCCTCAGAATTTGGTTCCTTCTTCTTCTAATTCTAATTTTGAAATTTCTGATTTGAAGGAACTTGTAAAAAGTATGGATACTAACATTGTTACAGTGTAGCAAAACTTCTTGTCTTTCCAGCAAAAAACAAATACTAGTATCCAAAATCTTAAGAAATAAGTGGCCAAATCACATCCTCGATGAGTACACTCGAGGTGCAAAATAGTGGCATGTTTCCCTCTCAAGCATTACATCCCAAGGAATCTGTCTAAGTTATTGAGCTTTGCAGCAAAAGGTCTCTTGTTAAGCGGAAAAAAAAGGGCATTACTTTTAACGGGAAGCCATGTTAAACAAACTATGGTCATGGTTCCCAACACCAAAACAGATTATATTTTTTAGTCCTTTCTTGAACAAAATATGACCGAAAATTCCAGGAGCAAATCAAATTCGCCTCTGATTCCTGCCCAAACTGAAGCTTTTGACAACGTGCCAAAGGTAAATTCTAAACCTGTCAATTTTGATTTTTAGCTGATGCTACCATTTCCTTTGGGTTCTAGGAGTTTGAAGGTTAAAAAAGAGGAGAAAGAGAGGGACATCTTTGATTTGTTCAAGAAGGTGGAGATCAACATTCCACTTCTTGATGCAGTTCACCAAGTCCCGAAGTACGGAAAGTTCTTCAAGGAACTTTGCACGACTAAGCGCACCCATCGATTGAAAGGTTATGAGATGGTGAACATGGGTGAGGTCGTTTCTGTTGTGATGAAACCGAATATCCCATGCAAGCAGAAAGACCTTGGTGCATTTACTATTTTGTGTATAATAGGTAACACTTCGTTATAGAGGGCCTTGTGTGACTTAGGTGCATCCATTAATGTGATGCCTAAACATGTGTATGATGCCTTGAGTCTGGAGCCTTTACATGTGACGAGTGTGGTTATACAGTTAGCATATCATTCCTTCGTTTATCCGCTTAGTTTGGTAAAGGACATTTTCGTTAAAATAGGTGCTTTGCTGATTCCTTGTGACTTTTACATACTTAACATGGATATGGAAACTTCACTAAGGAGTACACCTATTTTGTTTGGCAAACCTTTTTTAAGACTGCTAGAACCAAGATTGAATGTGAATATGATCTACTTTCCATACGTGTAGGAGATGATGTGGTTGAATTTAATATTAATAATGCTCTCCGATATCCACTTTATCATGTTTACTCGATTAATTGTCTAGATGATATTGATGAGCTTGTACACGATCTCTTTGAGTTAGAATTCAATAATGGTATGGACTTGACACTGTGTCATGGTTTTGGAAGTGAGAATGACGTGACTTATAGTGGTAAGTATGATGATGATATGCGTGAATTGTGCTTACATTTGAAAGTCATTGATTCTGTTTTTTCTTTGATGTACTTTCCCTCATTCCTTGTAAGGTGGCTTTCATTGATCTTCATGTATCGCATAAGCAACTTTTTCCATCTATTATGTAGGCACCTAAGCTTGAGTTGAAACCTTTGCTTAATAATCTTAAGTATGTGTTTCTTGGTGATAAAAATACTTTACTGGATATTATTGCAAAGAATTTTACGAGTGCCCCTTTGACACATTTGCATATAGAAAAGACTACTTTCACGTGCCCCTTTGGCACATTTGCATATAGAAGGATGCCCTTCAGTTTATTCAATGCTCCTGTGACTTTTCAATGATGAATGATGAGTATCTTTTCAGATTATGTTGAACGAATTATCAAGGTATTTATGGATGATTTTTCTGTTTATGGCGATTCATTTGATCGTTGTCTTGAAAATCTATCTTTAGTGCTAAAAAGATGTATGGAATCTTGTTCTGAATTATGAGAAGTGTCATTTTATGGTTGAACAAAGAATTATTTTAGGGCCTGTGGTTTCTTCACATAGTTTAGAGTTCGATAAAGCAAAAATTGATATTATTCTTTCTTTGCCATGCCATACCCCTCATGCGTAAGGGATATTTGTTCTTTCCTTAGTTATGCAGGATTTTATTGACACTTCATCAACGATTTTTTGAAGATTGCTGCACCCCTTTGAAAGCTTTTGGTGAAGGACATCGGGATTGTTTTCAACGATGCATGCAAGCAGGCATTCGAAACTCTGAAACAAAGTATCACATCTGCTCCTATCATCCAACCACTAAATTAGGAGTTTCCTTTTGAGATTATGTGCGATGCAAGTGACTTTGTCATGGGGGCAGTCCTTAGACAATGAGAGGGGTGACTTTTACACATCATTACCTATGCTTCTCACACTCTCGATGACGTGCAACTTAACTAACATACGACCGAAAAAGAGCTTTTTATTGTTGTGTTTTCTATAGAAAAGTTTCAGTCATATTTATTGAGCACTAAGGTTATTGTTTTTTCTGATCTTGCAGCCCTTAAGTACCTTATGCAGAAAAAGGAGACCAAATTAAGGGTTATCTGCTTGATTTTGCTTCTACAAAAGTTTGATCTCGAAATTAGGGACAAGAAAGGTGCCAAGAACTTTGTTGCTGACCACTTAAGTAGAACGCGCAACAAGGAGGATATGTTCTTGTTGAATTCCCTAGTGACATGTTGTTTTCCCTGACTTCCTCCTCGTCATGGCCGTGGTACACTGATTTTTCTAGTTGCCTACGAGCTGCCCGTAGGTATGACAAAAGCCCAACATGATAAATTTCACGTTGATTCTAAATTTTACTTTTGGGATAATCCATACTTGTGGAAAATTTGTTCGGATCAAGTGATTAGGCGTTGTGTATATCAAGATGAGTTTCATTTTGTTTTAACTTTTTGTCACACTTATGCTTGTGGTGGTCACTTTGGCGCCAAGCGCACAGCACATAAGGTACTTAATAGTAGATTCTTTTAGCCTTTCTTGTTCAAATATGCATTCGAATTTTACAAGACATACGATCGATGCCAAAAGGTAGGAAATATTATTTGTAAGAATGAAATGCCGCAAACTTTGATGTTTGGGGCATTGATTTTATGGATCCTTTTCCTTTATCTCCCATAAATTTATACATCCTTCTTACAGTCGATTATGTATCTAAGTGGGTCGAGGCATTAGAGACCAAATCTAATGATGCTAAAGTTGTCGTCAATTTTTTGATGTCTAACATTTTTATAGGTATGGCATTCCCAAAGCAATCAATAGTGACCAAGGAACCCACTTCTGCAACCAATCTTTTGAGGCCTTGTTGAAAAAGTTCCATGTCGTCCACCAAACTTCAACCGTCTATCATCCGCAGACAAGTGGTCAAGAAGAATTGTCAAATCGCGAAATCAAGTCTTTGATTAGGTGATGCACTGTGGGCTTATCACATTGCATATAAATCACCTATAGGCATGTTGCCTTTTAGGATGATTTATGGAAAGAATTGTCATCTTCCCGTGGAGCTTGAACATCACGCATTTTTGGCCATTAAATAATGTAACTTTTATTATGACAATGCTAGAATTCATCACATGTTATAGCTGTAAGAACTCGAGGAATTACGGAATGACGCATATAAGAACACGCAGATTGCGAAGGAAAGGGCAAATACATACCATGACCAAATGATTGGACGTAAGCAATTTTCGGTGGGTCAGAAAGTTCTTCTCTTCCAATCGCATATAAAGCTCTTTCCTGGTAAGTTATGTTCTCGATAGCACGATCCTTTCGTTGTTACTAATGTATTTCCATATGGTGCTATTGAGATTTGTGTAATAGGTAGCAATAGAAGCTTCAAAGTTAACAACCATTGATTGAAGCCTTTTTATGAAGGTTTCAAGGATATTTGAATGGAGAAAGTGGCTGCGGACATGCAGAACTATGGAGAATGGTGAACATACAATGTCGAGCTAATGACTATAACCAAAAGCGCTTAGTGGGAAGCAACCCATTTAAAATAAATCAGATTTGATTTCTTCTTTCCCTTCTTTTGCATTTCAGTTTTTCTTACTTTTTCTAGGTTTCGAATTCTATTTTTTATTTTACAAATTTGGTATGAATATTCCTTCTTGCATTTACTTCATCATTGAGGACAATGTTGTGTTTAAATATCTGGGGCTGGGATTTTAGTTTGTTTCTAGGTTACAATTTTTGAATTTTAGGGTAGTCTAGGCTCGGATTTATGCTGTCTTTTGAGGGGAAAATTGCCGCACCTTCTTGCTCTTGCTTGAAATTGAGAAAATTTTCACTTTAGTTGCATGTTTTGCATGAAATAAACCATAAAATTTTAAAAAGTTTTCAAAAATTACAAAAATATTTTCTTTTTTTTTTGCATCTGAAGTGTTATAGCTTTCTTTCGGATTCCCAATCATTGAATGAGTTTGAGTATTATGCATGGGATTTGGTTAATAACGATGAATGCATAAACTTGATGAATGGGTTTCATGTTTAACTTGAGCTTTCTAGATAGTAGAGTGACCTTAAAACTATCTTGTATTGACTTAATAGATGACCTATGTGAGCTCTTGTGCCTTAAACATAATTCTTTGTTGTGTACATTCTTTCAACGGTATAATTTTATAGAACTTGCTTAATATCTTGACTTAGCATGCTTGCATGAATATGATAAAGGCATCTAGGTTAAATAACTTAAACTTAAATAGCCAACCTAAAGTATGATTTCCAGTAGAAAGCCCCTTTGATCTTTTATCCTTTTCTTTACTTTACACATTATTAACTTAGCCTTGATCTCATTTTTATACTCTATACCCTATGGCCAAGGTTAGTAGAGCATCTATTTGGCAAAGTTGAATATGTGATTTGGTTGATATATGATGTTGTGGTGTTAATCTAAAGGTTTGGCTATGAACACAATTCGACATTAATAGGAGGAAACGAAAAGAACTACAACAGAATTAAGAAAAGAGAGAGAGATTATGCCATGATATGAGAAAGAAAAAGAAAAGTGTTTCCTAAGTGTTTCGAATTATATACTTGTCTATGGGAAGTCCGAATGGAATGAAAAGAAATGGAGATGTGTGTGTTTAATTTACAGAATTATATGCTTAGATGCAAAAATGTACATAAGTTATATGATATTCTGTATAGCTCTACTTCCTTTGCTTTAGCCTTCTCTTATCTTTCTTTTTACCTCACCTTTAGCCAAGCCCCATTACAACCATGCTAAAGACCTTTTGATCTGTATAGTATATGTGCACTTTGATATTGTTGTTAAGATTGAAAAACCAATATATGGTAGAATGTATTAGTTGATCGAATTTTGAGAGTTACACATTTAAGCCTAAACAATTTGAGTGTTAGAGTGTATATCAATGAGAGGACTTATTGTTTCGATATGGCATAGATTTCCTTTAACTCTATTATGCTAGATTAGCTCGACGATTACATGTAAACTGAGTTCATTGATTTTATGTGTTGATCATGGTAAACCGAGTTTTAGTTATCATGCTTGAATTGCTTGATATGGTTGGGGATTTTATTTAAATGCTGCCTATTTAAGTATTTTTATTTGCATTGCATGTTTTTGCTTTTCTGCACTTTGTTCTTTAAGGTTTTCTATGGTTCTACTATTTGTTCTTTTTCTTACTCGAGGACAAGCAAGAGCTAAGTGTGGGGAATTTGATACACTCATAATTTCATATATCTTTAGGACTTAATTCAAAGTCATTTACATTCATTTTATGTTCATCTATAGCTTATTTATCATGATTTAGCATTATTTGGGTTTCGTTAACGTAAAATGCATAAATGAAACAAATAGACTTGAATTGCACTATTTTTGGGTTTCTGGCATACTTAACCTCTAGTCATTGTGGAATTTTTATCTCGAGATTAGGGTAACCAAAAATTCTAAATATTCATACTTAAATTCTTGACTCATTAACGGATATTTTGGGATGAATTACAAAGTTTTATGAGCTGGAACTCAAGAGAAAAAATTTCCCAAAGGCTGCTTCACGTCCTTGATCACCAAAATGACCTTTTGACGATGTTTCAATCATAACTTTTGACTCAGATAGTGGAATTTAGTGATTTAAGTCTCAAATTGAAACTAACTCAAAGAAAAATATATTGATAAAATTTGGGCTCCTGAATTGTCACCATTTGGTTATTATGCATAGTCTAAATTGACCTTGGTATATTGGCAGGAATTTGTTTCCTCGTTTGTCTCTAAATTAGGTTAGTCACCTCACCATTGTGAGGGGTATAAATTCAACTTTTGCCTCTAGGTCTAGGGTTGGCCTCCTCTTGATTGTTCTTTAAATTCCTGGCTAAAATCTTTCTTCTTTTTTTTTTTCTATTTTAGACGCAAATTCCTTGGAGAATTAGGTGGTAATCGAATTGTACAAGGTATATGTGGCTAAGCCTAATTCAATTGTAAAGGGCAATACCCTTCGAACTGATCTTAATTTATAAGGATTTAATCTTAATTGATTCTTATGTTCATGTGTTGCAAACATGTGTTTGAATTCTGGTCCTTTAATAGCTAAATTGAACTCACAAATCTTAAAATCCAGAATTAGGATTTATAAGGGATTTTTGGGCGCTATTCGTTTAATTGATGGTAGTAGTTGCTAGATTAATTGAGTTATAGCTAGGTTATTGATAGTAGTTGTCAATTCTACCCTGAGAGAATTCGAACTTTGTCCTAAACTAATGATACTAGTTGTCGAAGTTTTCAAGGTAAGATCATCAAACCAACTATCGTAATGTTCGTACGCAACTTAGGTGGATTAGTTGTTATAAATCCTATGATTGTTTACAAAGATTTGTTTACTTAGTAGTTAAGAAGCATAAAATCGGTAAGTTTGTGATCCTTGATTCTACGCACACAGTACCCAAATAATTCCTAGAGTCCAATGAATGAATTAATTGGTTTCGTTGGTGAAATCCTTTGCAATTGAACTTTCCGTAATTCTGTTTTTATCCTAATCTTTCAATTCTGATTTCTGCCGAATTTTGATTTAGCATTTGTTTAATTTTGTGTTCTTTAAATTCTAAATTTCCGAGATCCCCCCCCCCCAAATTAACTTATTTTAGTGCACTAGTTTGAATTTAAATTAGTTGATTTCGTTGAGTCTTGTTTGCAACAAATCTGATTCTGTTTGCATCAGATTATCTTTTGAATTTTGTTTTCCGTTAGTTCTTTCTATTTTCTAGTTTAGTAGCAGCTTGCATTTGATACAAAATCATTTATGTTAGATTCCATTTTAGATTTTAGATTTTTTTTCGTTTCTAATTTTGTGTTTGTTTTCGTTGACTGAAATTTCGTTGACAATTTTAACGATAGCTAGCATTCCCATATCAGATCTTCGAGGGAACGATC
The DNA here is from genome assembly GCA_025629825.1 of Erythroxylum guanchezii. Classification (NCBI taxonomy): domain Eukaryota; kingdom Viridiplantae; phylum Streptophyta; class Magnoliopsida; order Malpighiales; family Erythroxylaceae; genus Erythroxylum; species Erythroxylum guanchezii. The sequence goes on along the minus strand of JAOTAX010115368.1, from coordinate 13,265 downwards.
TCTCCTCCCATATACAACTTGTAATTCATGTAGGGTTAATTTACAGGGGTAACAGTATCTTGTCAATAATTCTACCATTACATAACTCGTTCAAACCACCATGATAAAAAGAAGTTCATCGAGCTATCGATGGTAAAAGAAGTGTTACATGGGAGGTAACCCATGGTTTTTATCATCTTATTATGTAATCTTTTGTTATAAAGAGATTTTGCATCCTATTTTCCTTTATGTGTGTTTCGAATCTAGTTAAATATCTTGGGGGAATTGATGTTAGTTGACTTGGTAAAATGGTGGAAGGCAAGCACAATGAGTGATAATGTAATTACAAGGTATAGAAGGATTTCGAGAATGATATGAGAAAAAAAAAGCGAAATTAGAAAGAATTCAAATTTTTTGCAGGGTCGGGATGGGTATGCAAGAATTTTATCCTTTTTTCTTCAAATTTTACTCTGTTTTACCCTTCCTATCTTATATATTTACACAACCTCATTTTTCTTACACCTTTCATTTTCTCACTCTCTCGTCAAATCTAAGAACTCAACTCCTCTCACTTTTCTCTACCCAACTATAAGTCTTTAACTCTCCCTAAACTTTTCACAACTCTCAATCCAATGGTGTCGCGTATCAAGTAGGCGGTTAAGTGCACCAAACCAAAAGGCAAAATTCAATTATTGGGCTGCAGACAATGAAACAGGGTAATTGATTACGACGCATTTTTATGATATTCTCAAAGGGGAAGGTAATCGCTACCACACCCTTAGTTAAAAGAATATTACTATGCCTAATAACTTAGATTTTGATATGTTAGGAACAATTGGATTAAAATAACGTGTTGAAGCTTTAGACGGAAGAATTTAGTGTGAAAAAGTTATGCAATTCAATTATCCTATTTACGAGGAACCAACCATATAATTCTTCACCTCCTTTTAATATGAGCCAACCAACCCTAAGGACCTATGGTTTCGGTAGTGGGGTCAACCATAGGGATTAGATTTGTGTGAAATCAGTGGATTCTCCAATTTAATCATAGTAGATCGGCATAATGTGTCACGACCCGATACCACATCGGGCACATGAATACCGTCGCATACCTGGGCAAAGGACACTTACGGTACCCTTAATCTGACTATGCAAGGCAAACTGAATATCTTTCTTGAAAACATTTGGGCAGCACAATGGATGTAATTTAAAAATCTTAAAACTAAATCAATGCACCTACAAATCAATTTTAAACGCATTTCTATATTCACATTAAAATTCTACCACAACTTCTAGAATTTTAAGTCCACTCAAAAGCAATATCAACAACAATACCCAAAGTTCATACATAAGGTCTTTTACAAACAACAAGACAGTTAAGAGTTAATTTATAATATTATAAAGCATATCAACATAACCAACCTAATAAAAACAATTCCTGAGCTACTATGCAATAAAGTACAAATAGAGGCTACCCACATATGGTTATGTCCTGAAAATGTCAGAAGACCGCACGATCCACTCAAAGCTTCAAGCTCACTAAATTAACCTATATGGTTGGAAAGCGGAGGGGTTGAGTACACTATGCACTCAGTGAGCAAGAAAAACATATATCACAAATAGAACTCGATACATTCCAAGACAGTGTAGATAACCAATGAAGTGAACATAAATGACATAGAAATACATAGGCCTAGCCTATGACTCAACGTATACTGGTTAGGAACCACATATTAATCACTCATCTGGTGAACATAGGTTCTAGTTCTAGTACACAAAAGCAGAAAAACATCACATGTATAAATCAAATCTCGTCAGAAAACAAATCTCAGAATAAGGCAAAACAATTATGTATGTCACCGCTAGTCGGCCAAACTAGTGTGTACACCCACCGATTCCAGGTGTTGACTCAACTTTCATCTGTGGTGAGTCCGGACTATAATCAATAAGAGCACCATGACCTTAGGTGATGAACTCGTCGGTGTCTAGACCCTAGGTGTGCAAGTCCCGTAGAAAAGTGTAGATATGGGGACTCCAATTTTATGTACCATCATCAAGGGTACGGGGGTCAATTAATATGTTATGCCTAGCACACCATTGGCCAATTGTTACCTCACCAATCATAAAAGAATCATATAGAAATATTAAGTACAAAAATCAAGTAAGGCACCATGCCTTTACTTATCGATCCAACCGATAAAATGGAACCTTGCCATGATTCTAAGTTAAAAAGGAAATACAAACATGCAGCATACATGACTTGATTATGCATACGTAGATTCTAAAACATAATTTCATGCAATAAAAGTTATCTTTTACACTCCAAGTGCAAAGTGTTATTCAAAACAATGTTATTTCTTTAATACGTAAGTATATTAGCATCGATTTGAGATTCAATTCTACTATGCATTACCTAGGTTCAAAATTCACATACAAGTCATCATGCATGTCTGAAGATGTCCTAATCCCATTTGAGAGATATGGTTTCCCCAACCCACCTTAAAAGAAGGTTTACACTCCCTTAACTTCAACAATCCTCAGTACGAGCTTCTTGATTCATAGCTCCCGAGCCTATATACATAAAAAAAATACAATGTATTTACTACTCAAACATATATCTCATATTTATATATCATCACATAAGTGTATAAAACATAATATCACTATCTTTAAGCTATAAGATTAGGCCATTACTCATTAATTTGAGCAAAATTCAAGTTTACCCTCAGTAAACATGAAAGTCGTTTTCCAATGTATATCATTACGAATCCTTAAATCCTAAGCCAAGTTCACTTAGACATTTTATCAAACACCTAATGTTCATGACTTTCAAGTCATATTTTCAAGACTTTATCATAGTAATTCATACTCTTATCTTATTATATAACAAACACTTCCAACCAACAACACATTTCACCACTCCATTCAATCCAATTCCCTTCATTTAATCCATATTCATCATAATTATGCAACTCATTACATTAATCCATTCCTTCTTCCTTCATTTTGACCAAGCCTCATCCAATATACATCTTCTTAATTTTTCATCATCAATTCACATTATACATGTATAATTAACACTATAAAATTCATTTAAATCAACAATTTCTAAAGTTATTCAAAAATTCACAAACTTTCAACAAAGAGAGGGCATTTCAGTTTTGGCTTAAGGGGAATTCTCCATGACTCATTTTATTCATCTAAACCATGTTTCATCTATATTCAAGCATGGAGAACAACATATCTTAACACCAAACCCAAAATCATCTTAAAATCCTTTTAGAATTTCTCAAATCTAATGATAAATTTGAATTTGAGTTCCTTGATCCCAAATTAGCTTAGAACACCTTGATTTGGGTTGTAGAATCAAAACAAAGTTAGGATTTTAGTGATAAGTGAAAATGGTTCTCCTCTCTCCTCCTTTCTTGTCCTTTCTTTTAATTAAAAAAAATGTTTCAAGTCTTTAGTAACGGGATGCACGGCCATACATGAAGAAGGGTCTAGAACATTGACTCTTCTTTGACCAAAATATGGTTAAATTACCTTTTTGCCCTTAGGTTATGTGAAATTATCATTTTACCCTCCAAACTTTTCCTAAATTTGCAATTAAGCCCAAAATTTGGGAATGACCAAAACTTTTATTTTTATTTTGGTCCCCGGACTTTTGAAAATAATAATTAAGCCCCTTAACTTTATAAAATTATATATTGATCCTCCAAGAATCTAAAAATTACACTTAAGTCCTTTGACTTTTAACAATTGGCAAATAAGCCCTTATGTACGTCAACTTTTCCAATTAAGCTTTCTAAGTGTCCAATAAAACTATAAATGATGTCTAATCACCTATAGGGGATTAGAACACATTGAACTTAACCATCATGGTCAAATCCATCCACTGGACTCGGTTTTACACACTTAGAAGCTTATATGTTAGAAATCTCCAAAATTTCGCATACTGATGAACTCTACGTTCATGTAAGGGCATATAACATTATAAATCATTGATAAATATACGTAAAAGGATTTTAAATACATCTTTGAACTCATATATAACCATGTATATATCAATATACAGTAGCATCTCCAAGTACCGAATAATACAAAAGGGCTTAGAGAGTCTGGCGCTAAATAATGACTTTTATGGCACCCACTATTGGATGGAACTGAACGGGCTGGAGAGCCTTTGACGTCAAAAATGCCCACAACAATATTATTAGAAGCCCTAAACAGTTGTTATTGCACAGATACATGTGTCAAGCTATATTTGACAAAAGTGAAAGAAACAAGTGTTTAACAAAGGAAGTTTTTATCTCGTATGGATTATAGCATCAAAGTCTGCACCTCTACCCATATTTTTAATGCAATTATTGCTTCTCTAAGAAAGAGAAGCAATAATTTGGGTATAGGGTGCTTAGTCACGGCCATTGCGGAATACTATGGTGTTAATTGCAATGGATTAACTGTCCATTGTCCTGAGTTTCCTCACACTTGTTACTTGACAAGAGCTGAAATTTTAAAGTCCCACAATATGGAACTTCGAGATATCAATGCAAAATCTCATGTCAAGACTAGGGTGGGACAAGCCCGTTCTAGCTTAACATCGTTGTAGTAGAAGCCGGACTCAATCAGTGAGGAGTCAGAAGAGGAAGAGCCAACAAAATAGGAGACACATTCATTTATAATTTTAGGTCAATTGAATAAGTAGCATTGCTAGTACCTTTTCATGAGAACGATTGGCTAAAGAAATGAGGTAGGGAGTTAATAATAATAACAAAATGTGTGTGTGTGTTTTTTAATAAATAACTATTCCACTGGCCCTTTTTGAAACAAATCGGGTTATAAATAGAGTTTGTAGCCAAATGAGAATGTGATGCAGCTGAGTAATCAAAGGACATTTATTACAAATGTTTTCTTTCACTATAATGACATTCCAACCAAGTAACTTAATAAAAACATAGCCTAGTTGAGTAACCGAGGGACATTCATCACAAATGTTTACCTTCGTGTCAAAAGGCTAGGTTCATGTCAATTAAAAGCAACAAAATAGTCCATTATTTAATAAATCCTACTAATCTTAGTGAATAGCTCAAATTTTCATGAAAAATTACTTAAGGATAGTTACAATTTTAATTAACCGAATAATTATCAATGTTTATGTGTAAGTGATAGGAGTAAATGACTTTTACATTAAGGTCTTGATTAGTATGTATATTTGGTCTGAAGTATTTAGACATATATTTCACAAGTTAATAAGTTAAAACAACTTGAAGGACCGTGCTTGGAGTTAAATTTGTTTCATGAAGTTTAATGCCATTGACCCATTATTGCATATGTGTGCATTTTGTTGTTAATTGTGTTTGGTGTGTTTTTTCTTTTGCTTGTTTTGTCTTTGCTTGAGGACAAGCAAAAGTTTAAATGTAATAGCCCGTTTTCCGTACTAAGGTTAAAACCTTAGATTATTGCATATGAGTCAAATCATTTTAGCATTTTTGAAATGCATTTCATTCGCATGCATATCATTAGAATACACACATGAATTATGATTTCGTACATATTGCAAAGATAGTATATGCACTCAATTGACATATTCCGGGGTATGAAAGGTTTAAAATGATCATGAAGTAAATTGTTTATTGTTAATGTATTGAATTTTTGTTTGATTAGTTACAAGTAGTAAATTTGGAATTAATTGTTACCATTAGAAAAGTGATGAATTAATATGTATATTTGGACTTGGAAAATACCAAGTGGCAAGAGAAATTGACACATGAAAAATTAGGATGACTAAGCCTATAAAATAATTGACAAATGGCAGCATGATTTAGTGATAAGTGGAAAAATAATTAGGTGACATTTGGCATAGGCAATTAGTTGAAAAATGGTAGTGTGAGTTAATGACCAATGAACTAGTAATTAGGACACATGTGGTAGCTTAAGGAGGAGAGAAATGGCTTATATGCCAAATGACACATGTTAAGGTAGTTTGGAGACATCTTTCCAGTTGAATTAAGCTAAGTTGCTACTGGAAAAATCCATCTTCTTCTCCTTTCTCCACTGAAATTTTATGCTAACGTACATCTCTATAATTTGGTTTCAACCTTGCTAAATGACCACATCAACTTCATATTTTTAACTTTCACAAGATAGCCAAAGAACCAGATTTTTGTTGTTCTTTGTCCTAACTGAAAATCAACTTGTTTTCACCTTTACTTTATGATAATCTTGCAAACTTGGAGGGCTAGATTAGCTTGAGGTTTTGAGGTAAAATTTGAGCTTAACAAGTAAGTGGAAATCTGATCTTTAAGGCATGTGATTATGATGATTGAATTAGGAAAGATTTTATAAGATGTTGATGATGAAGTGAGCTGGAATAAGTTAGATGAACGTGGATTCTTTTATATGGAAATTTTGGCATCTTGATGTATTTTCTGAGTGTAACATGAGGGTTTTTGTTAACAGAAATATCCTAGATGAAAATGGGATGTTGCTGGTTCATCTCCATACGTCTTTGGCATTACTTTTTCACAATAAGATTGAAGCGAGTTAATTGGTGTGTAAAACAACAATTGTATGTGTGTTATAAGAGGCCTTTGATCATGAAAAATGTTCAAGGATAAGTGTAAATTATGAATTGATAATGATATAAAGATGTTATTATGAATGTAATGTGATTCAAAGTATGTAAGTGATGAATTAGGAATGGTTGAGTGAGAACTAGGAAATTTTGTGGGTGTATAATCCTAGGAAAAAGAATGATAAATGTTTGAGTGATGAATTGAAAATGATCAAGTGTATTAAGGCATAAACTTAATTGCAAGCTACATGATGCACAAACTATGATGAATGTATAAGTATGATTTGTGAATAAGATTTCCTACCTGGAATAATCAATTGAGCATGCATTAAACCTGACACAAAGACATGTGTAACTTTAGGCATTCATTTGATTGATCAATTAATAACGTGTACATGTGTGTATTGTTTGATTTAGAGGTACACATAGGCCGACATCATCCAGACATTGCCGGCACATCGAGGCAATAGCTAACTGGAGTGCACTGCTAGTTAACCCAGTTGTGTAAACTCAAATATTTGTGTTGTTGTTTGAATTATATGTATAGTAGGTAGCCTAGACGTGAGATTTCGATTAGTAACATGTTCTGTTCAAATTGTGATGATTAAACTTAATTCCTCTATATTGAATTGATATTGATATAGTTGTGATATTACTAATTTCGGACAATTGATTGTCCGAGGAGCTCGATATTTGGGACTATATTGGTAGTGTTTGTGATTTAAATGTGAATAAGGAAATTTAATGCTCAACTATTTGTTGAATGCCGAATTTAGATCCGATGAACTATGAAAATTGAATGTGTTCATTGACTAAACGTGACTGATGATATATATATGTGAACTGTTATACTCCATTACATAATGCATGTTCACATAAAAGAGTTGTGACCAAAGTAGCCAATATGAAAAGAGCTTTAAGCTCAGTTGTGCGCATCAAAGCCATAGGCTCAACATTTAATGACCCCGATATCCACAACAGATACGAGACAGTACTGAAAAATGTCCAGTATCCACAAAAGATACGGGACAGTGAAATAGGCACTCGGTCACAACAAAATTAAAATGGAATGAGTCTCATTTGAATTTGCATTTGTATCTTTAAATGTGTTCATGATATTGATTGCAAATGAATGGTGAACTATGTTTTGTTGATATTGAGAAATGCTTATGAATTTGATGGTGATATGAAGAATTGTGATAAATGAATGTTACGTTCTGAAATGATTACATGATATTCCTTCATTTAGAATGTACTTCTAGAATGACTTAAAAAGTGATTATATTTTAAAATGTTTTTTTAATTATGATACAAATTGTAGAATATGAGTTATAGCTCTGAATGAAGTGTTATTTTGATTTAGCTCAATGTTTTTCATTGATATATACGTGTTCTATTTTGAATGAACACATCAATGATGGTTCACTCTCTAAGTTTGCAAAACTTATCAAAATTGCATCGTTGATTTTCAGATACTGAGAGGAGACTTTGTTAGTAGAACAAGCTAACTAAAGTTTAGTACTATTCATTTTGGATTAAGATATGGCTAAAAGGTTTGGTCAGCTATCATCTAAGGATTTTAGATAGAGTACTTTGTATAGTTTTCATTTCATGTAGAATCTTTCGTTTAAAAAAGTGTGATCACAAATGATTTATGTGTTGTAAATATATGGATGGTTTGTAATGAAATAATAGCGTAAAACATGTTTTATTAATAAAATGAGATAAGTTGTTTTTATGATTACTTATGATGTGTATGATGGCATATCAAGTGAATGTGACTGCTTTAACATTCCATTGCCACAAAGTATGTGCTCAACATATATCTTATGGTAGTGGTGTGTTGGAATCATGGCCCCATATGCCACGATAATCACATAAAGAAAAAATTGAGTGCCACAATCGTGGCACTATAGGATCTATTTCGATCCTTCCAAGTGATAGTTCATTTCATCTTTATTGTTCTTTATTTTGAATGTATAAGATGGATTTGATAGTGATGGATTTGGGCTTGATGATGATGATCTAAACTTCATTAGGGATTTGTTCTTGAATCAATGTTAATACGATTTCTTTTGTTGTTAATACATTAGGTGTTGTGATTATTTTTTGTATTTGCATGCTTCGGTAACAAGTCGAGAAAGTAAACCGATAGCAAAATGATTAGATTAGGTAATGAGAGTTAAACCATCTAATAGATCGCTAAATAATCAAATCAGGAATTTAGATGAAGAGAGATCTTGTGTAAAGACCAAGTGGTCTATTAGAGGGCTTAAAATTTGACTGAATTTGTGGATTTTTTGTTAATTGAAAGATACAAATTCCATAATTCAATTAGGGTTATGATTTAGGGTTTAATGATTATAATGAGAGAGAGAGTAATCCCCCTTTGAATGTCTATTTCCAACACCATATTAACTCAAAAGTAATCATGTTAGCATTTAATGATAGGATAAATCCCCTCTTATAATTGGTTAATCTTCCTTGTGTGATTTCCATTATTAATTTGGTGGCGCTCAATTTTCTTCTTTGTTTGTTAATTTTACATTTTAATTCAGATCAATCATCTTCTTGTATTTACTTTCTGTGTAATTTTTAGGCCTTAGATAACTTAGAATTAGATTAGTTCAACATCTCCTTGAGGGATCGGCAACTTACACACTACACCCACGACCTGTGTGCTTGCAATATATTGATGGTTTTATATAGCTTAGGAAGCTTTGTTTTTTTGAAAACTACAGAAATAGTTTTACTCATCCTAATCCTTTCATTACATCTTATATTTTGCTTGTTTGTACACAATTCCTTAAGGAATTTAGCATATCTCAGCACTTTCATGATCGCTTATAATAGCGGGATGTTCACCTTAACCTTTAAATAAGAAGGATAAGGATAAATAGATCTAAGATACCTTTCGAATTGGGAATTCAACATTTACCTTTGAGCTTGATGGCATATCCCTTTCTTTTTAAAGCTCCCTTTCAAGGTCTTTAAGCTTCCTACCATTCTTCGAGGTGATTGCACTAACATTCTTCATATTCATCTCCGGTTATGATGGGTCCACTTTGTGACTCTAGACGATCGATCCTTATTGTCATCTAATCCATTTGGCGTTCTAAGTTTTGGAAGCTCGATTTTACTTCCTTCTGGAATTATAGTGGCGTTCTAAGTTTTGGAAGCTCGATTTTACTTCCTTCTGGAATTATAGAGTATTATTAGCAATGGACTTAATCAATTCTTCCAAAGATGTACCTCAATCTGATGAAGAAGCTTATGGTCTTGGCTGGAATTGCTGTGCTCCTTGTGGCTAATTTGGGAAGTAGTTATGTTATCTATTCCCCTCGTAATTCTAGGATGATTCCTCTAGCCTGGGTTATAAATCTAGGAGTACGGGTTGTACTAGTTAGGAAAACTCCCTATTGCAACATTCACATATTCCATACTTCCCTCTTGCAATGTCGGGCATTCATTAGTCGGATGGCTTATATTTGCACATATTCCACAAGCCTTTACCTGTGCCTGGCTGATTACAAGGTTTTTAACATAAGACATTAGCTCATCTAAATGATGTTTGATGGATGATGTACTTGACACATTTAGAAGGCGAACATCGTTGCGAGTGCCAAATTATTATGTGTTAGCGACCATTCGCTCAGTCAAAATGTGAGCCTTTATAGAAGTCTTTTCACACAATGCTCCACCTCTTGTTGCATAAACCAAACTCCTCTCCATAGGTAAAAATACCTCATAAAAATACTGGATAAGGATTTGTTCATGTATGTTTTGATGGGGACAACTGACACACAACTTCTTGAAGCGCTCCCAATACTCGTAAAGAGACTCTTCGTTATGTTGCTTTATGCCACAGATTTCATTCTGTATATTTGCTTCCTTTGATGCGGGAAAGTATTTTTCTAAAAATAGCTGCTTCATTTCTATCCAAGTGTTAACACTCCCAATATCTACATCAAACAACCAATATTTTGTTGTATCTTTTAGTGAGTATGGGAAAGCCCTCAACATTATTTGCTCTTTTGTCACCCTTATAGTCTTTATACTCAGACACGCCATGTCAAGTTTCTTGAGATGCTTATACTCATCCTCACTTGTAAGACCATGAAATTAGGTAACAAATGTGTTAATCCAAACTTAACTTCAAAGGTAAAATGATCAACAAAATTAGGAAATGTAATGCATAAAGACCTTTGAGTTAAGTCTGGTGCAGCCAACTCCCTTAACGTTCTTGGATTTTCTTTTTTTCTTCTAATTTAAGTTCTGGTTCTACTTCTAAAGTTGTTCTTTCTTCCCTTTGTAATCTCCGCAATGTCCTCTTGATCTCGTAATTAGATTGTATAGGTTCTCTATGAGGAGATTTGTTCACTATCATATACAAACACTAACAAACTTTTAAATATTAACAAATAACTAAAAGAAATGATTATAAACAAATATAAACACAAAAAACCAACAAAAATTAAATCACCACGCTCCTCGGCAATGGCGCCAAAATTTGACAACGCATGTCGAGTGCACTGCAAAATTTACCTAATTCTACATACTAAAAATTTGTAGTTGTATTCAGTTGGGATTGTATCCGTGGGGAATGTTTGGTAATTTCTAGTAATGAAAATAATCAACGCAAAGGAAATAAAATCGGGTTTTGAGTTGATGCAATTGAGAAAACAAAATAAATATTAAACTAATGCAAGCAATTTATCAAAAATAGTGAAACATGATAAGAGTGATAAATATGTGTAAAACTCGATTCCTGAATCAGTCTCGATCTACACACGATTAAACCTATTTCATTGTTATAACACCCTCCCATCTCTCCTAAAACTATTAGTCGCAGACTAACAATAAGCTCTATTCGTCTCGATTTTCCCTTAGATCGTGTTTAATTAAGATACAATTGTTAATTAAACGTAGCTACCGAATAACCTAGAATGCACTCTCTAGATTTAATTGGGCAGCAGCATTATGATATGGACAATAGACCAATCTAAGCAACATCCGTATAAGCTCGGGTCATTGAACATAGGCTAGGTTGTCTCTAATGATTTAATGTCATTAGTTGCCACAGATGAATCCAAATATAACGATTACAGATTGTATTAACGATTTTAGCAATGGGTTCAACATATAAACAATCTAACAATAACGAGAATATGATTATCCATACATGAATATCCAAATCGATTAAACAAAGGATATCCTCAACAATTACAAGAGGGGCATTTAACATTAAACAAAGATAAGATAACCTTAACTATGCATTCTAGGCATTGATTGCATCTTCGAATTGGTGTTAGGAAGTTAGCCTTCCATCTTCTCCATTAGTCTTCAAGAAACAACTTTTATCGCCTCCATTTTTGTTGAAAACCGAAGAGAAAAATGAAGAAAAACCTGTATGTCTACATATGTTTCTTCTGCACAAAATAGTTCTTTTATAGTGAAAATTTAAGTTAAAAATGGGATATGTGGCAAGTCATGGACGTGACTTTGTGTGTCACACCAATGACACCTAATGTCACGCCCATTACAATTCTTTCATGTGCGTGACATAAATCTCGTGGCGATGACAAATTTTTCATGGCCTTGAGACACCTCCCATAGCCATGACTTTGCATCTTTTCACTTCTTTTGGTATTTTCTTACCTCCTATTCATTCTAACCATTCTTCTTCTTGCTTCATGAAGCCAATTGAGTGTGAATCTCAAGAAGATGGCTTAATGAGTATGCTTTCAGCTCACTTGAGCTATTATGCTTCCAAATTGTACGTAAGCACATATCAGTTTCCATCACCTTGTTGCAAAATGGGTTCCCCTGTCTCTGATGATTCCCTTTGGCATCCCAAACCTAGAAAGGATGTTATCTTTAACAAAATTTGCAACAACTTTGGTATTAGTTTTGGTGACTTTAGCTTCCACCTAATTGCAAACATAATTGACTACAAGCAATATATAATTAGAATAAAAATATATTAGGCCCGGGTCCCTTTACTTATCCCGAAGTGACAAATCATGACGGTCAGGTAAAGATCATGTGAGAGGAAAGTCTAAAACTTCAATTGATAAGGAGAATTTCAACGTCAGCATTGGCAGGTTCGTCGCGGTAAAGCAAATGTTTCACCATGACAAAACTAAGGAATATTTCTGAGGACCTTTCAGGAAAAGTTCGTTAAGGTAAACTTCTGGCTTCACCGTGGCCAAACCTTCGATTTCATAACCCAGACCCTAACATCAAACAATACTAAACGCATACATACAATCCAACAACCATTAACAACCCAACCAACAAGACAAAAATGAACATACACTAAAGAAACTTCTTCAATACTTCATCTCATTACCAAATCAAAATAGAGTTTGTATATAGCTTTAGTTACATATCAATAACCACATCAATAATTTAATACCAAAATATCAATGGATGCTCATGTTTGATATGCTTATAAAGCTATCCAAAAATATAGTCACTAACTTTGTAACAGCCCACTCCCGCGTGACCCGAACCTGACATCGATGGTGATACCTGAGTCCGTGCCCTGCGAGGGTGGAGTGCTACATCACTCAGTCCGAACTCAGTATAAATTTTTCTTTCAAACACAAACATACGCTATGCGGCAAATCATGAACATACATAATCACCGGTAAATACAATGACCACGGGGGCCCTTTTCATAAATACAAATTACTACAGTCCGTTGACT
>JAOTAX010115273.1:0-25086 GCA_025629825.1 Erythroxylum guanchezii | reverse complement strand
TAAAGCCATCTTCTTAATCAGGTCCCATGCTTCCGATGCCGTGAGGTCAATCAGAGATCCTCCAGATGCTGCGTCCAACATTCCTGTCTCTTGACTCTTCAATACATCATAGAAATATTGTACCAACTGCTTATCCGGAATTTGATAATGGGGGCATCTCAATAGCAGATCTTGAAAGCGATTCCACTAGTCATACAAGGACTCGTCATAATCTTGCTTTGCCAAATAGATTTCCTTCCTCATCGATGACGTCCTGGAGGCGGGGAAATATTTCTCTAGGAAGGCTTTCCTCAAATTAGCCCAGCTATGATATGCGTTCGCTACGTGTCTCGGGAGGCTCATGTACCACTCCCGTGCCTTTCCTTCGAGGGATAGATGAAACACCTTCAAGAGAACTTGGTCCAAAGATGCTCCTACCGGCTTCATGCTTTGACAAATCATTGATAGCGACTGTAGGTGTATATACGGATCTTCTCCTGCCAAACCATGAAATTTGGGAAGGGAATTAATCAGCAAACCTTTAACGTCAAAATTAACATCAAAATTAGGGCAAGCAGCGGTAAATGGGTCATAATTAATGTCAGAAGTGGTTGCTTCCCTAATAGTCCTACGTCTTTGATTTCCATTGTTCTCTCCTACCCTCTCTTGCTCACCATTTAATCCATGATCTCCATTTCTTGGTTGGTTAGCAGGAAAGTTAGGATGTTGTGCAAAGTTGGGGTTCTCAGCCATATTTTCTTCTTCTTGCTCAACTACCCTACGTCTCTCTTGTTCTTTCCTCTCTTTCCTAAGTTTTCTAAAGTGTCTTTCGATTTCGGGTTGGAAATGAACAAGTCTAAGTTTCCTGGGCATGCACAAGAACAATTCACAGAAACAAAAATTGAAGTTGTAGCAAAATTGACTCACAATCACAACAGATCAACTAAAAGGGTGAAATGTGATGGATGCGAGTGTATGATGTATAGATGTATGTATGAAAGTGTGTATGCACAAAAAATTGCTAACTATGAAAAGTCAAAGTATGACAGTATGCTTGTATATGTTTCTAAATGTATGCTTATGCAAAGGAAAATCAAAATCTATACTATAGACAAGTGTGAAAATCAGACTATCCAAGATGTAATGCAAAAGCAAAGATTCCTATTATCAACGACAAAAAGAAGTGACTACGGCTAACCTATGGAAAACCAATTTCTTGGTTCCCTGGCATCGGCGCCATTTTGATCGGCTCTTCGTCTCGATCTAAAGATCAATCCCTTGGAAACCGAATCAAAAACAATTAATTCCAAGGATTGCAATATAGAGTCCAACCTCGGGTCGTCTCTCTTAATTGGAACCGAACGAAAAAGGTTTAAGCTAGCCTAATTGTCAAAATTGCAATTTAAGTTGATAAAAGGGAGTTTTTGGATCATTGATCAAAATTGAGGTAATTAAACTAAAAATTAAAGAAGAGTGTGTAGAAAGTATATTTTTGGATTTTGGGAGAAAAATGAAATCGATAATTCAAATGACAAACGAGTGAGATAAAGTCCTCTTGAAAACGAGCTTAGGCTATCATGGTTCAAAACAAATTTTTCGAGAGTTTAATCCACTAAGTTTTCAAATGATCAACCTTAAAGGACTCTTTAAGTCCAAGGTTTTAATCAATGAACTCCATTTCTTAAAACTTTGTTAGAAACATCTTAGTGTGTGGAATGGACAAGTTAATGCAAGTGGTCAATTGGATCAAGCACAATCTCAGTATCAAACACAACTAGGCAGATAAGAAGATTAACACAATCACCAAAAGACATATATGAGACTTCATATATTAAGCAACAGAATTCTACATATAACCATATCCATAACACAAAACATTGTTTAACACTTGATTAAACTCTAACCAAGCTAATTTAACGACACTACCGTAAACCCTAACTCAAAGATTTACAATAATATAATTAAACTTAGACAATGTCCGATTACTCCCCTTTAAAGCCCATGAACTCAAGCCGCTACTACATTTCCAAGAGGAGTGAAAATCCTAGCTGTGTATAACCACGGAACTCTCCATCATGGCTGAAGCTCCGATGTTACCCATGGCTATTGAGACTGACGGTGGAGGTGACGATGGAGTGATCGGCGGTGGTGGATGCTGATGATCAAAGATGGAAATGATGGTGGTGAGGTGTCGAAATGTTTCTGCTGTCTCCTCCTAGGTCTGTCGAATGGTTTCGTGTGTGATGAATGTCTAAATTGAATTCCCCTTCCTAACCTAATTCGGCAAGTTTTTAAAGGAAGGGTCGGGTCGGGTCAGTATAGTGAGTGAAGTTTCCAATTAGAGTCTAGATACCCGTCTGCTCGCCGCGACGAGATAATTAGTTGACGTCGCGGTGTGCACTTCCTGGATCGCTCTCCGCGACGAGATAATTAACGGATGCTGCGGTGTGTTGTTGTGCGATGATACGCCGCAGCGAGGTGATTAGGTTACGCCGCGACATGTCTTCTTCTGGATGTGCCGCGACGTGCTTGGAGGGACTCACATCATGTTGACTTTCTGATCCCTTTGACTCCCTTTTCTCCTTTTCTCCTACAATATAAAATAGCAATTTGCAGAATCAATTGTCCTTAGAAAAATTATAATGCAATTAATGTCAATTTGCAACAATTTTACTAACAAATTGCATATAATATGGGCTCACTATAAGGAACTAATTTAAGCACAAAATCACGAATTAAGAACCAAAAAGTATATTAATAGCCATGAAAGTGTAGCCAATTTATAAGATAAACTTGGACTCAATCACTAATGAAATCTACTTCACTTTTCAAACCTTTATACAAACCTTGAGATTGAATCTATATTGGCAAATAATAAATTCAACATTAATAAAGAAAATAAACTCTAACAATCAAATAATCAAAACCGTTATAAATAATTGAGTGGGTTAATTGAAAACAGCCTCTTTACTAATTAGGGGTAAGGCTGCGTATGACTGGACCTCCCCAGGCCCTGCGTATCAGTGGGATTCATACTAGGAATTGTTGTTATTTATAAATAATTGAATAATCCTTTCAAGATTTTAGTAGAGTTCCTAAGATATTAGAATTCTTGAAATGAAGTAAAGGTACAACCTTAAAATACAAGGTATCAATCTTTTGAAGCATTATGATGCCTAAAAGACTACTCAGAAAGGAAATTCTAACAGATGGTTAATACTTTTGAAACCATTCGAACATCCTATACTTCTATAGCAATTAAACTTATACAAAACCCCTAAATCATATAAACTATCTCATCTAATGTTATTCAAACCCATATAAAACATAATGGAGTGAATCATTATGTTCACACTTTTAGTAAAACTGCTTGCTTTCTTGGGATAATCTCCAATTTTAGTTTTGGTAATCTTACTCACTCCTCTTCTCTACCTATCTAGTTTAGGGAAAAACTTAATTGACTCTACCTAAAATTATTCTCATTGTAAGAAAAAGGCAACAGGAAAAGGTGGAGGTAAAAGGCTATTGGGTAAGGAAGAAGCAGAAGGTACAATGACTGGTGATTTATTTTAACCAAAATTTCAAAACACAAAGTAGTAGAATTTCATTTTAAGGCAAGTCAATTCAGGCTTTCAATTTCTAATCATAAAGTCTAAGTTTGACTCAGGCTTAAAATCTTTTGTAATTATTTTTACAGTCTAAATGTGGCTTAAAACCTAATCAACTCAAGCAATGCCCATTAAGTAGGATTAAGCCAAATTTCCATCCCAAGCTTTAATAGATACATCTTTTATTTTTTAAAGCTCCATATTATATCATGTTTAAAATTTTCTTCTCTTTAAAATGCATAATATTTTTTGGATATAAATAATCTTACAATGCTTTTTAAATTCCTAGTAGTTCTTCATTTAGATGATAAATTTACACCCACTCTCAATGCCTTTTAAATCACTAAGAATGGCTTTCTTTTAAGAACACCGATCCTATCATATGATTTAGAACCTAAATGGGAAAATATTCTAGTTTAGAAAAAAAAATTTCTTTTGGCTTTAGGTCGAGTTATATAGTTAGGTCATCAATATGGGAATATGGATCATGTTTATAGTGGGTTCAAACAATAAGTTTGTGATGACATTGTTTGAATTCTTCAAAAATAACTAGGTTTATATTTGTATATTTTAAAAATTATAAGGACTATTTATCCATTTTTCGAACCATGAAAAAATATATGGGAGCAAATGAAACTGTAAAGTATATATCGAGTTGTAGGTTTTAGTAATGGGATGGTTTATTTAGATCTTATATAGATAGTGTGTCTATGAGTTCCACTTGTAATGTTCCTGGACATACTTTGCCTTGTGAACCCTTTGTTAACTACTTTAATAGCAATAGGTAGCTTAAAGGTTTATTGCATAATTTTCTTTAATCTTAGGAATTATTGTTAAAGATTTTTAAAGGAGGAGAATTTAAAAGAATGCATGAAAGGTTAGTACCTTTTTTTGGGGAAATTAGGGCGGGATCCAATATTGTGTGTAGTGGAATAGTAAAGAAACCTTTTTATATGATTTCCTAAAAGCCAATATCATTAAATCTATAACAAGATTAACACATAAAATATAATAAATTATGGATCTTAATTTGTACCTTATTGTAAGGTTTAATCATTTTCTTGTCATTTCCCTGTAATTGTTTCTAAAATATGTTCATCTCAACTAGCATAGCCACACAAGTGTCCAGCCTCTAAAGGTATCCACAAACATGTTGAGAGAACTCTATAACCATTATGGAGAGGGTTAAGTGAGGAGTGCTAGCTCCCTTAAAGCCAAAGCCTATTTATTAAGCTTAAGGCATTTTATTAATTTAATCGAAATTAAATTCCAATTTTAATTAAACTTTAACTAGAATTACAATTAATTATAGGTAAATGCCAATTATTCCCAAATAAGATCTAATATCTCATACTAATTTTCATATATCATAAATTTTCTCAAATTTTATGTTCAACTCCAACTTGATTAAAAGACGCTCTCTCTTTAACCCATTGTTTGTATGTGACCGATTAGGTTCCCAAATATACTGGTAATGGATAGAAGACCCTAAATCATATTTAGGATTTGGTAAATTAAACTCCTTTAATTTATATTTAATTCTATAACTAAATCATTTATATCTACAGATCAAGATTAGGATCTAACAACACATCATGACCACCTTAATATTTGGGAATGTCAAAGTAGTTTTGACTAATCTTTTTTGTATGATTTTTTTGTATAATTCAATCATTTCATCGTACAATGTTTCAATTGGACATAGAACATAGATTTAATATCTACTTTATTTCAATCCAATCGCTTTAGTTCTCTACCATTAGTAACTGGTTCAATTAATGAATTTGAAATTTATTTTCAAAGTGTCATTTTAACTTAGCCAAGGATTTCCTAAATCAATTCTAATTGAGAACAAAACATTGTCCCTAATTACTTCAAGGAGATGAATCCTATATTGATCACTTAACTACCTCCATATAGTTTATGTTATATCTAATAACTACTAAATAAACTACCCTTGACTACAATAGACAATAAGTAGTATCAAAACATAGCAATCTTTATATAAGATACTTCGGTTATCTCAATTGAAATAATTACTTATAAAATCATTAAATGATAATTTCCATAGACATACAAGTAATGTTCCAAATGGAAGTCTATTATATAGTTGTTTTAGTGAAATTGTTATCTAACAAGCACCTACATGTTTGTTTAATTATTTTTATACTTTAGATTATGAGATCGACTACTTTCTTCATAAAGAAGAAACATAACATGTGCTAATCTTTTTATACTCTATTAATATCCACTTTTAATGGAACAATAATTATTGAAAACAACCTCTTTATTAGTTAGGGGTAAGGCTACATGCTTTAGGACTTCCCCAAATCCCGTGTCTTAGCAGGACTTTAACTCGGATGTTGTTGTTATTTTTGTTGATTTAATATAACAATAATTATAAACAATTTAAGGATAATAAATAAATATAATATGAATCTTTTAATTATAATCTCATCATAATTTTATTTGCAATGGATATTTATCCTATGGGCTTTACCATATACATCTGAATATGCATACGATAAAGAATGTCATGAAATAATTATGTATCTAAACTATAACCAACTGATTGGCTATAAAGCATAAATCAACAATCTCTCACTTACAATAAGCCAATTGTTTAAGCATCCTATATCATATCTCTATATGATGATCACACTACTATTGGGATAGTGGTTTATTGAGAGAATTCTGCAAAATTCTTTATAGTGAGCACTTGCTTAAATCTTACAACTTTCATCTTAACTATCACATAATTAAGAGAAACTAACTAAATACATACTTGGATCTTTGATGAGACATTAACTCCTTTTATATCCCTAATAGCTTAAATGTTTTATAGTAAATTACGATCTTGAACAATATAAGGAACTATACCAAGTTCATTAAAGAAATTCTTGATCTATTTTATCATTTCCAATAAATGAAAATATATTTTGTCTTAATTAACAATTAATGCTACATTAGGACCTTTCAAATCTTAAAATAATATTATTCCGAGTAAAATATAACTTAATTAGTATTTTCTTCTAAGATCAATATCAATATCAATATAAAGTTGAACTTAAATATCAATTCATACATAGAATAATGGATATCTTTAATATTTCACAAGTATTAGATATCTTAAATACTAAATATCTATAATACATGATTTATGTACTTAGACAAGAATAGGTAAACAACTTCGGTATCTATCTTTATAGATCTAATTCCTATAATTAAGTTGTTACTTTTCATATCCAACAAAAGTTGTTCTTAGACAATAATATTTTCAACACTGAAAATATGAAATGATTGTTCTCTTTGGGCATTATATCTTTAAATACTCTAATTAAAGAGGATAGTTATACTCCTGCTAACCTTTTTGTAGACATGACAAATTCACAATCATCTTTAAAACAAATCTTTGAGTTCATCATGAAATTTAACATCTAGTAACCTTTCAACTATACATCAAATATATCAACAAAGTCACTTGTTCCAATTAGATGTATTATCATGAGATTTGAGCTTTTCAAATTTATTCTCACTCCTACTACTTATCTTAAGAATCATTCTCCTATAAGTATATATTGAAACAAATTTGCTAAATGGATCTATAAAAGTATATCTAACCTTTTGGATATCTCATAACGTTTTATTATCTAATTTACTTCTAAACTTACTGAATAATAAATGCTTCAACTAAGAATCACCTCCCAAAACCATTAACTTTGACTCTTTCAAAATCTTAGCATTTCATATCTAATATGAAAACTTGCTAATTGATTTAATTGGAACTATTGAAGTTAAGTTATTATATTAGGCATACTACGGAAGAAATATACAATATATCAATGTATAGTCCTCCTTTCACAAATTCAACTCTTATGGAATTTAGTTATGAAGGTGTTCGATATAGAATCTCATTCCCTGTAGATAACCCAAAATTTTATATCTCACCATATAGATTTCATCGAAGTGCTTCAGCTTTCTCAATACTTAATTTCTACTTAGATTTAAATGAACTTTTTCAAAATTTAAGTAAATATTTCATTTAATACAGATAACTATATCACATAAATTCATTAGTAATCTAATGAAATACAAGTATCATATTTTATGAATTGTTACCACATCTCATACATCATATATATAAGATTTAACAATTCACTGTCATTATCATCCTTTCACCAAAGATTGATTTATTATTATCTAAATAATAAGTCTCAGAAGTTTTATATGATTCATAATCAAAAGGATACATATATCCTTACATGTAACTTTACGATTCTCATTATGTTGATTTAACCAATAGGGCATAAAAGGATAGTCTTGATTATCCAACTTTGTATTCTTACCGACACATACAAACTATTTGTATAAACTTGGATCAATTACTTTTTCTCAACAATCTATTTCTTATCATATCTTAAGTACTATAATATTGTTTAATCCATATTTTGTATAAAATATTGAAACTATGAATTAGAATATATATACATATATATATGATCTCTATCATATCACGTATAGGCAAGAGAAGTCGTGTAATAATTTTTCACCTAATGACAAATATTATCACATCTAAATTAATTTCTTTAATTTTAGTCCATATTTATGCTTTTAGTAGGCTAAATTGAATGGAAACAATTTCACTAAGGTACTATAACTTCTAGCTCAACTCTATGGTACCTATCATATTGTGTTATCATAGTATTAACATACATCTTCCATACTGTCATTAAAGTTTATGAGATATTATTCAACTCAAATGTCATTACATTTTATTATCTATAAGATATTGACATATCTCTAAAACTTTATCACCAAATCCTCAAGAGGGATTAATAGCAAATTTAAATAAGGGACATACAATTTTCCTTTTTAACTTTGAGAACTCTTCTCAAACCTAACCTATATCTAAGAAATTTGTTTCAATAATTTTGTGTTAACTATACTAAATAAGGTGAATTTTACTCATAACAAAATATAAATGTAATAAATCAAGTAATTGGTTATATGACAAGAGTGCTAAATAAGATTAGGACTTTAATCATTCATCTGGTTCTTTAATCATACATCTGGTTAATCCAATTATTTTATTCAAAATAATAGTGCTCACTATTATTCAGAAAGATTACTCGATTCTCTCTAGTAGTCTAGGATCATATTCAAATTTATTTGATCTCGAGTCACTCAAAAAACCAACTAATTTAAATTAGGTAGATAAAACCTTATTAATCACATCTTATGTAACTTTTAGGTTTATTGGGCGAGAACTTTTTGTCAAAATATATCCTATATATTATTCATAGCCTTACCTTTAAATTTATATAATTATGATTTACTCGTCCAAATCATATAAATTTAGTTAAGTAGAACTCATTAACTTAAGATAAAATTTATTTAGGTTAAAGGGGCCTTGAGTCAATCAACAAGCCTTATAATAAACAAAACTCTAGTTTTACTCTTAAATAATGGAAGATAACAATCATGTTCTCAATGTGTCTTTAATATTTTAACAAGAAATTTAATTTTATTCTTCTTCTCAATCACAAAATAGCATGTAAAAATGTCATAAATATAAAATATACAATTTAACATGTATCATATATCAAACATATATTAAAACATAGAATTTACCTACACATTATCAAATTATATGCATAAAATATCAAGTTTTGTTTGATTATAGTTATTGATTTTCATATTCTAAAATAATATTTTCAACTCTTTTGATAATTAAATTAGATCAAACCCGTTGATTCTTAAAATGAATCAAATTCTTATTTCAAATAGAAATTTAATTTAAATTGACAATAATTTTCAAATTCAATTAGAAATTATTTCCAATTATCTTGACACCTTTAACAAAATTAACTGAAAATAATTTCAATAAATTTTGTTTCTTACTTGTTATAATTTAGAAGAATTCCTCTTTCAAAATTCAAAAAGTAAGAAATTCTAATCGAATAAGAAAACTATTTCTAATCTAATTAAAAATTACTTTTCTTTAATTAGAAACATATTTTCTAATATTAAAGAAAATCACATTCAAAATTAAATAAAACACCTTTGAATTTAATTAAAAAATACTTAATAATATTTATTTATATATTCATTTTTAATTTATTAGAAAATATTTCCTCAATAAATTAGATAAATATTTTCCAAATATTAAATAAAGCTCATTTATCTTAATTAATAAATGAAAACTGTTTTCAAATTTTAATCAAGAAAAATACCTCTTCTAATAAATAAAGAAAATTATTATTCATAAATTAAAAAATTCTAAATGAATATAATAATTCTCTAAATAAAAATAATAAATTACTTAAGAAACATCTTTCTTAATTAATTAAGAGAACAATTTTAATAATTTTAAGGAGTCTAATTAAATAATTTCAATATAATTAATTTTAATTTTATAAACTACTTTTCTAAATTTTAATTAGGGATTAATATGATTATTAATCTTAATCACATTAAAATAATATTTGATATAATTTTGCAATTGATTTAATTTTAAAAATCTTGTAAAATATGTTTAGAACTTTGTTAAATTAGAAAAACATTATTCCATACTTAAAATGACTTAATTTAGACTTAGAATTAGTTTAATCTAAAAGCTAAATAAATTATCTGTTTTCTAGTTCACGTCACACTTAAACTCGCACCCAAACAATTCAAATATTGGTTTTAGATTGCTTTAATCTTATAGCTAAACAACCTTTGTTTTGCCCTTTTGATAATCATATCCATATTTCCAAACACTCACTTTAAGTCCAGACAACCCTATTCTGCTCTTTCCAGAAAACCTCAAACTAAACACAAAAAGCCTAGCCACCAAAATTGTTCACCATCACCTGCACGGTTCACCTCCTCATCGAACGTCGCGCCTTTAGGGGTCTGGAGCTACGCCGTAGTCAGCTCCTCTAACATCACCTGCACCCATTGCTCTGATGTAATGCCTCCTTGTCTAATCAACTGACGTACGCGCCTCTGTATCGCCAGCTTTACCCATCTACTCCAAACACGCCACTCACTGTAAGAATGCCTTCTCCAACATTAGCTGCCACTGGATGCCACCAATTGTGCTGGCAATAACTATTCCTTCTCCAAATAGTAGTCTTCAACTACACTGAAGACTTATTAAACAAAAGCATCATAAGCAAATAATACGCAAAACTTCCCAAAAATTTAGTGGTGTCAAAACACATGCTACTATTCTGCCGTTGTCTTAGTAACTGGTGGATTTTGGTTTCCAAAAACCACATAATTTCTTTTTTTTTTAATGAAATTAAATTAAGCCATAAAAGTTTAAAAAGAAAAATGTTTTACAAGAGACTCGAGAGAAGAGAAACATATGATTTCGCCAAGCTACAAAGCATTGTCAGATTTGTAAATACAGAAACTAGTTATGTCTCCAAATGTCAATACAAGTTGACCATAGTGCAAGCTTGTCAGAACAGATAATTATATGAATTCTAATGGCATTAACTAGCTCTGTCATGAATTATTCATAGCTTAGTTCTTTATTGTGGAAAATGGGTCTGTTTCTTTCATCCTATATGTATAGTACCAAGTAGGATTAGGTTATGTAATACACCATTTGTGATCTTTCTCAACATGTTGTAACTTTAAACTCCATCTTGTGATATGTTGGCTCTCCTATGATGCATCATTGATTGTACATTTATGAAGTACTATTTTCCAAGCTCCATCTGTGTATTTGCATTGAAAAAAAAGGAGTGAAGTGCTCTTCAATTGACTTCTACAAAGATACACCAGTTTTTCACGCAATTAAACTTATTTAATACGTTGATATTGTGTAGTTTCTCCTTTATAGCCCTTCATAACGCTTTAGCGGCTCTAGGAAGATTATATTTGCACCATACCACTTTGTATCATAAGACTTTATGAGACTCTGCTGAAAGAAGTTTTATGTATGATGTATTGTTGTATATTTCATTAGCAATAGGACACTACCAATTTTTGTCTTCCAAATTTTCCCTTAATTTCACTTTGTTGATCTCTATCTACATATTGTCATTTATTCTCATAAGGATCTCAGTCTTAACCATCATTGATTTGATAGGTTTTGATTGTCTAGAATGATATCTTTCAACACAATTACCTCAACCTTACTTTTAAAAGAACCATCAGATATCCAATTGTCATGCCAGAATATTATGTTCATCCCATATCCTACTACCTTCCTGATATGAATTCTGATGAAGCTTCTCTATTTAAGAATCTCATTTAATGTAGCTTATGCATTCCTAGATGTGAGATCAATTTCCTAAATGCTCTTAACTTTGATGTAGTATTCATGCACCTACTTGCACTATAAAGACCTATGATCACTAATTAATATTCACAGTCTCTTGTTAATCATGCAGTTATTCAATAGTTTTAAAAGAATGATGTTTAAACCTCTTTTCTTTTTAGAGTTATAGGCTTCAGACCATTTAATGTCAACTTTATAACCTACTTCCTTTGAACTAGACCAGAGAAATTTCTTTAGAATTTTATCAATGGTTTTATTCACAACACTTGGAATAGCAAGATGTGTTGCCCAATGTACATTGATTAAATGTAACACAATTGTAATTAGTTAAGTTCTTTTAGATAAAGCTTTCATTCTCTAACTTGTGATTTTTGCTTGTATTTTGTCCACAAAAGGTTTAAAAATTCCATAGCTTAATCTGGAAGTAGTCATTGGAATTCTAAGATAAGTGAAAGGTAAAGTTTTTTCTCTAAAACCAATGATATGCTCAGCCATGCTTTTCTGATTCTCTACACTTCTAAAAATGTAAAAATAGCATTTTTTTAGTATTAACATAGAGTCCAAATAGTTTAGTGAATATTCTGATAGCCTTTATAATAACTAGGAGTGAAGGTTTTTGCCCACCCTGGCTAAGATAATTAAGTCATCCGCAAAGATGAGGTTGGTAATTCCCAATTTCCTACTTTTACAATGAAATTTGAAATGGTTGGTTCTCTTTACAATTCTTCTCAAAAGCCTATTGAATACCTCCATAACAATGGAAATTAACTATGGTGAAGAAGGGTTGCCTTATCTAATGTTTTTGGAACTTTTGAAGAATTTTGTTTGCTTTCTATTTATAAGGACTCTAAAAGATGGAGTGGTGAAGCATAATGATATCCATTCAATGAAACATTCTTGAAACTCCAAAGCCCTCATGAATTGACCTAAAAAAGACCAATTAATATTATCATAAGCTTTCTTTAAACCAATCTTCAATATACATTTTTACCTCTTTTCCTTTTGAAATAACTCTTTGTAAATTATTACAATAAAAGAATATTATCACTCATCTCTCTACTAGGAATATAAACCCCTTAAGTACTATCTATATGGTTTATCAAGATCACCTTTAATCTTTTGGTCAAGATTTAGAAATAATCTTGTAAATTGAATTTTAAAAAGATATCGGCCTAAAATCACCAAAACATATCGTTTTAAAATCACCAAAATATTTTTTTTTTGATAAATCAGAAGGCTTTTATACAAATAATAGAAGATATGTACAGTCTAGAGATTTCGAGCCCAAAATCTCTTAACCAAAAAAGTTTAAAGGAATTTACAACACTTCCTTTCATCCTAAAACCATACAACAAACTCAATCATCCTACTCTATATCATTTTCTACCCAAAAGTACTTGAATCTAACAAATCTGGCAAATAACACAAGATACTCAACCCAATTCCAGTAGCACCCTCAATCAATAATACAATAACATATTTTCACAACCTATGTGCACCAGATAGAACCTAGGAAAGCAACCCATATATGCATCCCAAATTGTCAGAGGAGTCTCTGAGTGGCATTTAGACTTCATACCTCTAAAACAAGTAAAGAGTTTCTGTCCCCATGCAAACGTTGAAGCCAACAGGATCAAGACGCTAGCTTCCCTCCATAGACATAACTTTATGATGTGATGCTGGGAATTTCCTTGTCTATTACTCCCCATGTCATCTTGTTTTGCTATTTTGAACAATATGTTGCCTAAAGTTGGTTCCCCTTTACTGGCCGAAAAGATCTTGATTTCCCATTCCCTTTGCAATGTCGGTAAACTGGAACCATGACCAACTTATGATGGAAGTGAATGGTTTGCCCTTCATATGTAGGAAAGTGCGGGCTGGATGGCCCTTTTTGGCTTGAACTTGCACTTGATTGCATCATTTACAGGTAAAATATTAGAAATAAATTGAAACACAAGTAGTATTACTTTCTCTCAGTGTTTAAGCTGAGGTGATCTATAAATTAAAAGTTTACACGCATAGAGAGATTCCTTCCATCCATAGCTTCATCTTTAAAGGTCCGATTGTTTCTTTCAGCCCACAGGTTATATACAGTAACTGAAAGAATAATGAGGAAGGAATTAATGTCACAGGTTCTGGTGGAGGCTGGCTGGGAGAACCATAATAAAATGGATTGAAATTTTGTAAGATGGGGTAAGTGGATATGAAAATGGCTAAGGCTTTCGAACCAAATTGTTTTAGAAAAATGGCATTTAAAGAATAAGTGGTCAATAGTCTCAAAGTTAGCTATACACAAGGAACACCTATTAAGAGTATGAAGATACTGTAATTTGTCCCTTGTTGGCAATTTATGCAAAAATGCTAACCATAAAATGAAAGAGTAACTCGGACTAATAGTTCAAACCAAAACATTTTTGTCCTCCTCCTTTAGGAATGAATATTATGAAATTACCATTGATTGATAAGCTTTAAATAGAAACACACTCGAATCCCGACCGTAAGCGTACAGGTTATTGTAGTATGGTTCTCATTCCCACGACGATTTATACTAATCACCAATTAAATTCTTTCCAGATTGTTTGAGTTAATAATAAAAGATCTAGAAGTTGAAAAGGATATGACGAAATCAACTATGTTTAAACTACCACAACAAAATTAATCTATAAGGAAAAGAATTGTTTCTCACGAATTTCAAGATTAAAAGTTCCAAAAAAAATTTCAACTCCTACTAAGTGAATCTGACTTCTTTTATTCTACTCCCTCAAGTCTCCTAAGAAGTAACTCTTCTCTCTCAAGTTTGAATTACCTACTCTGTTTTATTGTAACGCAAATCTCTCAATTTGGATGTAAATGAAACATAGATGAACTGCATAACTTTCGAGGAATAAAACTTGAACACTAATCTCTCAGCATGCAAGTTAGATTTGTATGATTTTTCTAAAAGAAATTAATTCTCATTAAGATCCACTAAAAGCTATTCATAAAAACAATAACCATACATAACAGAAGTTCAGAAATCAAGATTCACTAATAAATTAAACTAACTAAAAAAATGCAAATTGTGGAGCTCCCACTTCTTCTTTGTTGTTCTTCTCTTGTCTCCCAAAACTCCATCTCCCTTCTCTTTTCCTTTTCGTTCCTCTTATTCACTTTCTGTCGTCCTCTTATTATTGTCCACCTCAACTAACTTGTAACAGCTTCCCCCACATTCTTGCACGTTGAAGGCTTCTTTTAACCATTCACCACTCGTTTAAACATGTGAGGAAATGTCAGAATTGCCCTTGGAAGTTGCGTATTGCAATCGCACAACAATTCTTTGCAATCGCTCCCGAAAATGAATGAACTCCTTCAGGTTGAAAGCCTTGAATGTGCTCGCATCTTACTGACTTGTGACCCTGAATGCGATCGCATCTTACTGACTTACGATCGCACCTGAAACTACCTCTGAAAGACCAAATGATCTTGCGATCGCACTGAAGTGGCTTGCGATCGCACCTTGATTGCGATGGCATCACTCTTCCTTGCGAGCGCACCAAATCCCTTTTTCATTCTCCAACTTTCATCATCTTGCTCCCTTGTAGCCCTTTTCCTTCACACATAACAAAACATCAAATTTGCCTAAAAGCTAAACTAAACTACTAAACCAATAACGAAAAGTATGAAAAACATAACTAAAAATATTAACACTTAATAAGTCAAAACACACACATCAATACTCACCACTATACTTGTGCTTGTCCACAAGCACACACAATGACAAAAGAAAATAATTGCAAGCAATAACTCAGGTAGTTTGACACCAAGAATATTTTACCCACCTTGACAGACTTTTGAACTTCCTACAACCCTTTAACTCCCAAAAATGCAGAAAAGCTCCCTCAATTCAAATTGAAAATAGTATGCATACAAGAGCAGGAATAGCACCAATAACTTCATTATCAGAATCAAGTCACTGTAGAACATATTTGTAATCTTATTAATGGTTAAAATTGTGCAATGAGGATGAGAGACTTTATTTCAAACACAACTTAAGAAGCTTGCTTGAGACGAAAAAGTTGTTCAATTAAATGTAACTGAGGAGCATACTCAATTGCACAAAACCTACTTCACTCTCATCAGCAAAGGGCTACTAACACTACTCAAATGTCTAAGGTTAGTTTCGGGCACCCTTAAGACAGCAGTGCAAGAATTTGGAGGTTTTTGTTATTTATTTATTTATTTATTCCTCCTTAACATTCTCAGCATTTTGTCTCATCCTCAAGTTTAACTTCAAGTAAACATTAAATCATCATAATTAGTAAGCAAGCACTTAATACTAATAATTCTGCTAAAAGTACCAAATCCGTTCTAGTATGTGCACTATCCTCAAATGATCATTAGTAACATTTTCTAAATTTTTAATGACTAAAAGGGCATGTCTGAAGTTAATAATTTGTCAAGCTAAGTTCAATATTCTTGGCATGTTACTACTTAAGTCATGAAAAAGAAATAAAACAATAAACACTAAACCAATAAAACAAGAATTATCACAACACACCAACACTAAACAAGTATATAAAGAAAACATTTACTAGAGGTTTTTAAGGAACAGGAGAACTTGGCGGTGATGGTGTAGGTGATGGCACCTCGACATTCGATGCAGTAAAAAATATCTTCAATTTCTTTGCTTGATATCGTTGCTGCTTTTAAATATTCATCATTGCTCTTTCAATTGTAGTTAACCTGTTGCTATTCACGGCTGTAGCAGCTTCCCAACGTTTAAGCATCTTTATAACTGAACCAACATCAACCATAGTAATTGTAGATTGTGCTTCTTGTGGCTGTGAGTTGTTGCTTTCTTCCTCTTCTTCGCTAGAGGACGACTCCCTTGTTCCTCGATGTTTGACGACTGTTCTCTCATTATAAGGCCGAAAACTACATCCCGCAAAGCTCAACAATCCGCAAACATGCAGGTACCTTTGGTTGAAAACTTCTATCAAAACACATTTCATCATTGTGAGGTCAAGACCTACTGAACAAGCTAGTGCTGTCAATATGTATCCCAATCCCAACTTAGCGCTTGAAGGTCGTGCCATTTACCTAAATCCTTTCAACAGGTGGAAGGAGGTACAATAGGGTGTTTTGTTAGAAGCATACCACAAAGCGTAGAACTCCTGACTTGATACTTTATTACTCTCCACCCTATTAAAAATGGATACCGCCATGAATTTGTGAAGAAGGATCAATGAGGCATCTCGAATTAGCAGGTTTGGGGCGTTATAAGTTGCATATACTGATGAACTGTCCGTAATTGTTCTCCAGAAATCTCCCAGGGAAAATTCATCACCTAGCTTACTTGATCCCAACTGTGGTAGCCCAAATAAGTTTTCCAACATTGAAGCATCCATCTCCCACTCTTGCCCACCTAGCCGAAACTTCAAATTTGAGAACTTCGTCCCTTCTACCACCAAAATAGTATAACATTCATGTATTAGCTCTTCACAAACCTCCCATTCGCCCATAATCAACTGCAACCATCCCAAACGCTCGAACAAAGCTAGAAGATTATCTTTCACACCTAGTTATGTTACCATCTCCCAATCAAAGTATCCTGGAACAATAATTCTTTTCAATTTTACCTTTTGATACTTCTTGCCTTCCTCGTATGAGAATATTGGAAAAGGGGCGGAATATTATGCTGAGAGATCCGGTATCAACTGTCTCACTGCCTTTCCCTTTCTTTTGGACCTTAACGCTACCACCCTTCCTCTTGACATCCTCTTCAATAGATGATTTGTGGTGAAGGATATGTTGAAAGATGATTCTCTCATTGTTCTTTCTCTTGATTCATAACAAAAATTTGGAAGCTAAGGTTTGAAGATTAGAATAGCATAAGAAAGCTTCTCCCAAAACATAGTTTAAATAGGTAAAGGAGACGTGAAGGTAATTGAAAACTCATAAATTTAAACCGGGAACTAAGAAGAATTTAAGTTTGTAATGTTACCTCAAGCAATGCGACTAGATTGCGATCGCACCCAACTTTATCTGCAATATAATGTCACGGATGTGATCGCACCCTAGCACTTGTGATCGCACCCAAGTGGTTTTCAGCAATCATCTTCTTTGTTTTGATCGCACCTTTCAGCCTTGCGAGCGCACTCTGCTTTTCCTACAACATAGTGCGTTCGCATCAGACTTTTTTTTTCACAACAACTCTTTAAGCAAATAACAAATAAGCAAACTTTTTAAAACAATAAACAAGCAAACCTTTAAATTAAACTCACACACATACATGCTAATTTTAAGGTCTTTTAGCATGACCAAAACTTGTCTTTCAAGGGTTAAACTAAAAAGCCATTACCTCCTTAGGCTGATGGATCAGACCTCCAAGGTAAAACTTACATCTTTGACAATTCACCTTGAACTTCTCAACGCGTGCATTATCAAGTTCCAACACTCCATTCCCATAAACAGTAGTGATTTCGAAAGGGCCACTCCACCTTGCGTGTAACTTCCTTGGAAATAACTTTAATCTAGAATTATAAAGCACTACAAAATCATCTTCCTTGAAGTGCTTATCTTTGATGTGCTTGTTGTGCCATTTCTTAGTTTGCTCTTTGAATAACTTAGCATTTTCATAGGCCGTGAAGCATAATTCTTCGAATTTTTGCAACTGCAACAATCTCTTTATTCCCGCCACCTTGCTGTCCATATTAAGTGTTTTGATAGCCTATTATGCTTTGTGTTCCAGGTCCACCGACAAATGACATGCCTTCCCATAAACAAGTCTGTATGGAGTTGTTCCAATAGGTGTCTTGAGAGCTGTCCGATATGCCCACAATGCATCGTCAAGCTTCATAGCCTAATCTTTCCTTACTCTGTTCACCGTTTTCTCTAAGATCTTTTTTAGCTCTCTATTGATAACCTCCACCTGTCCACTTGTTTGAGGATAATAGGGTGTGGCCATCCTATGCTAAACACCATATCATTTAAGCAAAAGTTCAATCCTTGAATTACAGAAATGAGAAACACCATCATTGATTAATACCAGTGGAATTCCAAAACGCACAAACAACCCTTTCAAGAACTTTGTTACTACCCTTCCATCATTACTTGAGCTGGCACTAGCTTATGCCCATTTAAAGACATAGTCGACACCTACTAATATGTATTTGTTTCCATAAGATGCAGGGAACGGTCCCATAAAATCGATTCCCCATACATCGAAAAGTTCAACCTCTAATAGGCTTGATTGTGGTAACTCGTCTCTTTTTAAGATGTTTCTAGTTCTTTGGCATCTATCACATCATGGAACAAACTCCCTTGCATCATGATTCAATGTTGGCCAGTAAAATCCACATTCTAAAATTCTACTCACAGTTCTATTTCCTCCATAATGCCTTGCATAAAGCGAATCATGATAATGAGTTAGCACAGAGATCATTTCACTTTCTGGAACACATCTCCGAATTAATCCATCAGCACAAATTCTAAATAAATTTGGCTCGGTAATGTTTAATGCCTGCAAAGAATTTCTTCCTTTTTTGATAGGACAAATTGGGAGGAATGATACCGCTCACCAAATAATTTACTATGTCGGCATACCATGGGCTTTCCAACGGTTGAATAAGAAAAATATGCTGATCTGGAAATTCTTCTCGAATTGGCTGATCATCTATATTATTCTCTTGTTCGATTCGAGATAAGTGATCTGCCACCACATTTTCGGCTCCCTTTTTATTCTTAATTTCAATGTCGAATTCCTGTAATAATAACACCCATCAAATTAGTTTTGGCTTTGCATCTTTCTTATTAAATAAATACCTTAGTGCTGCATGGTTTGAAAAGATTATTGTTTTTGCTCCAAGTAGGTATGATCTGAATTTCTCGCATGTAAAAACCACTGCTAAAAGCTCCTTCTCCGTTGTCGTGTAATTAAATTAAGCCCCTGATATTGTTTTGCTTGCATAGTATACTACATGTAGTTTCCTATCCTTCCGCTGTCCTAGTACACATCCTACAACATGATCGCTTGCATCACACATCACCTCGAAGGGTAATGACCAATCGGGGGCTACTAACACTGGTGTTGTCGTGGGAGCTACCTTAAGAGTGTCAAAAGCATGTAGACACTCAACAATAAAATCAAATGTCGCATCTTTCATAAGTTAATTAGTTAATGGTCGAGCAATTATGGAAAAATCTTGAATAAATCTTCTATAGAACCCGACATGTCCCAAGAATGAGCGAACTCCTTTCACATTTGTAGGAGGTGGTAACTTTGCTATCACTTCGATCTTAGCTTTATCAACTTCAATTCCCCTACTAGAAATTATATGCCCGAGTACTATGCCCTTATTTACCATAAAATGACATTTTTCCCAGTTGAAAACAAAACTTGATTCTTCACATCGTGTAAGTACCTTCTCTAGATTATACAAACATATATCAAACGAATCACCGAATACTGAAAAATCATCCATAAATATTTCTATAAAATCCTTCGCTAAATCAGCAAAAATTGCCGTCATATATTGCTGAAACGTTGCTGAAGTGTTACACAAACCAAAAGGCATTTTGCTATATGCAAACGTTCCATAAGGGCATGTGAGTGTGGTCTTCTCTTGATCCTATGGATAGATAAAAATTTGATTATAACTTGAATATCCATCTAAGTAACAATAAAAAGCATGACCTGATACTTTTTCCACCATTTGATCAACAAATGGTAGCGGAATAACCTTATTGTTCAGCTTCCTAAAATCAATGCACACTCTCTATCCCGTTACTGTCCTTGTAGGAATAACCTTACCTTCCTCATTTCTAACAACGGTCATACCTCCCTTTTTTGGCACACATTGAATTGGACTTACCCACTCACTATCCGAAATAGGATAGATAATACCTACATCTAATAATTTGATGACCTCTTTCTTTACGACTTCTTTCATGTCTGGATTTAATCGCCTTTGTCGTTCTCTCATAGACTTGCTCCCTTCTTCCAAGTAACTTCTGTGCATCACTACATCGGGGCTAATTCCTTTTATATCAGAAATCTGCCACCCCATAACTCTAACACGCTTCCTAACCAACTCCACCAACTGTTGTTCCTACTCATTTGTCAAATTAGTGGAAACAATAATAGGTAGGGTTTCCCCTTCCCCAAGAAATGCATACCTCAAATGACTAGGCAATGGTTTCAACTCTAAAACTGGTGGACGTATAATGGATGGTGGGGTCGGATTTGTTTCCCACAATAACTTCTCTACTCTTTCTTGTTCACCCTTACTGTCACTAATAAACTCTACATCCGGATCGAAAGACACTTCTTTCTCCTTACCTTCCTCTATAATTAACAAACATTCGTCCACAACATCGATTTTCATACAAACCTCATTACCTATAGGGTGCTTTATGGCCGTCTTCATGTAAAATTCCACTTTCTCTTCCCCAATGCGCAATATAAGTTTCCCCCCATAAACATCTACTAAAGCTTTACCTGTATAAAGGAATGGATGGCCTAAAATCAAAGGGCATTCTGAATCAACCTCAAAATCCAAAACCATGAAATCAACTGGAATTATAAACTTGTCCACTTTAACGAGCACATCTTCCACAATCTCAAATGGCCTCTTGATTGATTAATCTGCTAGTTGCAACACCATAAATGTCAGCTTCACCTCTCCAAAACCTAATTTCTGAAAAACTGAACGGGGCATCAAGTTTATACTTGCACCCAAATCACACAATCATTTGTTAAATTGCTTATTACTAACTACATAAGGAATTGTGAAACTACCAAGATCTTGTAGTTTTGAAGGAATCACATTAGAAATAATTAAACTACATTTTGCTGGAAGTTGCACCGTCTCATTATCAATAAGTGACCTCTTATGAGTTAGTATATCTTTCAAAAATTTAGCATACTTGGGCATGTGTTCCAATGCCGCCACAAAAGAAAGATTAATCTGCAATTTTTTTAACTTTTCAAGAAATGAGGCAAACTGACTATCATACTGTTGGTTTTTAAGTCATTGAGGGAAAGGAACAGGTGGTACAAACTTACCTGCTTCGGTTTGCTTATTCTTACCTATTTCAGGTTGTGTGTGATCGCATCTTTCCTTGTTGCGATCGCACCTGAAGCTTGTTTCTTCATGTTCTAATTCATCTCCTGGGATGCGATCACACTCAGATCCCTTGCGATCACAACCGAAGCTATATTGCTCTAACCATCTTCCCTTAACGTGCTCATAATCGCACCCTTCTGCTGACTGTTCATCTGTTTTCTTTTTTACTTGATTTTTCATCTCCTTACCACTCCTTAAACATATAGCTTTTAAAAACTCCTTTGGATTTGGCTCTGTGGTACTCGAAAAATCTCCAAGGTTTCATTAAGCAAGAGAAGTTGCCAATTGTCTTAATTGCATCTCCAAATTGTGGATTGACAAAGAGTGATTTTTAGCTATTTGATCATCTTTTGCTTCTGGCTTCTGCTATGACTCATCTTGTTGATTCAGCTTAGTTTCAATCATCTCCATAAATTTCTCCATCTTAGCTTCAAATGGATTCCTAGGCTGAAGTTGTCTTTCCTCTCCCCCTGTGTTGTTGTTACTCCATGACAAATTTGGATGATTCCTCCATCCAGGGTTGTAAGTGTTTGAGAATGAGTTGTTTCCTGAATGGTTATTCCTTACAAACTTAACTTGCTCAGCTGTAGAAACTGCTAGACAATCGTTGGTAAAATGCTCCTGCTGATTACATAATTCACATGCACTTTGGACTGCTACCACTGATGAATTTAAGGTGAAACTACTAAATTGTTTTGCAAGGTTTGCGACTTCGGCTTGTAAAGTAGTGACTGGATCTAAAGACACAACCCCCTTCTGTTCTTTGCATTAGTAGCTACCATTTCATCCAATAATTTATTTGTTGCATCAATTGTCTTTTTCATTAATGATCCTCCTGAAGCTACATTAATTGTACCTCAAGTAGTGGTGTTAAGTCCATTGTAAAAGGTTTGAAGCAATAATTCCCGAGGTAAATTATGGTGAGGACAACTTCATTGTAACTCTTTGAACCTTTCTGACGCCTTATATAGAGTTTCACCATCTTGTTGTTGAAAGTTGGTAATTTCCTTATTTATCTTGGTTATTTGGATAATGAGAAATACTTAGAAATGCTTGAACCAACTCAGTCCATGTAGTTATGGGCCTGATGGAAGATAATTCAGCCATACCTTAGCTTTATCTTTCAGAGTGAATGGGAATAACCGTAAACATATGGCGTCATCCGTTACTCGATTGTACTTAAAAGTGTCACAAATTTCCAGGAAGTTTGTGATATAGGTATTTGGATCTTCATTTGTTAACCCATAAAACTGTACTGTTGATTGTAACATTTGCAACAGAGCTGGTTTAATCTCGAAATTATTCGCAGTCACAGCAGGTCGTGCCACACTTTGTTGATTTGGACAAAATCCAGGCCTAACCACAGCCATCAAAGTTCTTTGTTCTTCTGCCATGATATTTGTCGTAAAGCTGTTTCTAACCGAGTAACTTTGTTGTGAAATTCAACCAAAGGCTTCGTAGAATTTTTCATTTTCCTCCCGAACATACACCTGCAAAGAAATGAAGTACTTAAATCAGTCTGTAATTAAATTAAAAACGATGTTAAATAAATCCCTAGCAACGACGCCAAAAACTTGATGAGCTTTAAATAGAAACGTACTCGAATCCCGACCATAAGCGTATGTGTTATTATAGTACGGTTATCGTTCCCACGAGGATTTATACTAATCACCAATTAAATTCTTTCCAGCTTGTTTAAGTTAATAATAAAAGATCTAAAAGTTGAAAAGGATATGACGAAATCAACTATGTTTAAACTACCACAACAAAATTAATCTATAAGGAAAAGAATTTTTTCTCACGAATCTCAAGATTAAAAGTTCCAAAATTTGTTTCATCTCCTACTGAGTAAATCTGGCTTCTTTTATTCTACTCCCTCAAGTCTCCTAAGAAGTAACTCTTCTCTCTCAAGTTTGAATTACCTACTCTGTTTTCTTGTAACGCAAATCTCTCAATTTGGATGTAAATGAAACAGAGATGAACTGCATAACTTTCGAGGAATAAAACTTGAACACTAATCTCTCAGTATGCAAGTTAGATTTATATGATTTTTCTAAAAGAACTTAATTCTCATTAAGATCCACTAAAAACTATTCATAAAATAGTAACCATAAACAGTAGAAGTTCAGAAATCAAGATTCACCAATAAGGTTCAAACAATCTTTGAAAAAGGAAACTAGAAAACACACATCATCAACAAACCGAAAAATTAAACTAACTAAAAAAATGTAAATTATGGAGCTCCCACTTCTTCTCTGTTGTTCTTCTCCTGTCTTCCAAAACTCCATCTCCCTTCTATTTTTCTTTTCATTCCTCTTATTCACTTTCTGTTGTCCTCTCATTATTGTCCACCTCCACTAACTTGTAACAGCTTCCCCCACGTTCTTGCATGTTAAAGGCTTCTTTTAACCGTTCACCACACGTTTAAACATGTGAGGAAACGTCATAATTGCCCTTGGAAGTTGCATATTGCGATCGTACAACAATTCCTTAGGATCGCACCCAAAAGTGAATGAACTCCTTCTGGTTGAAAGCCCTGAATGCACTCGCATATTATTGACTTGTGACCCTGAATGTGATCGCATCTTACTGACTTGTGATTGCACCCGAAGGTACCTTTGAAAGACCAAATGATCTTGCGATCGCACTGAAGTGACTTGCGAGCGTACCAAATCCCTTGTTTCATTCACCAACTTTCATCACCTTGCTCCCTTGCTCCCTGTTCCTTCACACTTAATAAAACATCAAACTTGCCTAAAAGCTAAACTAAACTACTAAACCAAGAACGAAAGGTATCAAAAACATAACTAAAAATATTAACACTCAATAAGTCAAAGCACACATATCATTGATCAATTTGAGAATCCTTTTCTTCTGAAAAAAAAAATCTAACACTACATCTAGTACTATATCTTTGATGATAGGCTAGGATTTAGTGAAGAACATCATGTTAAACCCACCTAGTCTTAGAGCTTTATAAGGATTCAAACTATTGATAGTTAGCTCAATTTCTACTCTAGTCATATGTTAGACCTTGATTTTTTTTTAATTTGCTTAATTGCTTATTTGATTGTTTATGTGTATTTAATTGGTTAATTGTGTGTGTTTAATGGTT